>VZQC01002452.1:1470377-1488320 GCA_009823505.1 Rhizomys pruinosus
TTTACTTGAGGTTTTTAGTTGTTCTGTGTTACCTGCCAGGTCTGATATTCTTTGTTCTGCTTCCTCCATTCTGCTTCTGAGGCTTTTTCCATTCCTTTCCTCTTGATTGGATGAGTGTTTGATTTCCTTTTTCATTTCCTCTTCTGATTTCTTTAGTATTTCCACTTCCTTTTCAAGCTTCTCAATCTCTTCCTATAGGTCTTTGCTTCGCTGCTTGGTTTCCTTATCTTTTTCAATATGGGATCTTTTCAGCATTTCCACTTCCTTTCGGAGTTTGTCATTCTCTCTCTCTAGGTCCTTCCTGAGTTTGTCTTTTTCTTTCTTTCTTTGGTCTTTTCAAGACAGGGTCTCCCTGTAGCCCTAGCTGTCCTGGAACTCACTCTGTAGACCAGGCTGGCCTTGAACTCAGAAAGACCTGCCTGCCTCTGCCTCCCGAGTGTTAGGATTAAAGGTGTGTGCCACCACGCCCGGCCCTTCTTGAATTTTTCATTCTCTTTTCTTAATTCTTTGATTTGCTCTTTATAGTCTTGGACTTCTTTAAGCATGTTCACAATTATACTTCTAATATCTGTGTCCTGGGCCATCCCCAGGGGGATCCCACTGTAGGAATCTTCCACAGGGTTCGTAGAGCTTGGTGTGGAATTATCCTGCACCATTCCCATGTTGTCTCTTCTACGTGTCCCTGGCATATGGATTTCTCTTTGCCTGTATTCCAATGTGAATCCCAAATGCCTCTTCACTGTGTTGAAGGCTTGCTTTGCTTGCCTCCTTCAGATGCCTTCATTGTTTGTTTGATTGATCTGTTTTTCTCTTTTTCTCCTTGCTTCTGGAGTGTTGACTTACTTGTCTAAGCTTTAGGCTTTCTATTGGAAGTCTAACTCACTCTTCCCTTTCTATTCTGAAGGTTCTCCAAAGAATCCACTTGGACACTCCTTCGGCAATCCCAGTTGGCAGGGGGTGGAGGGGCTGCTGTTTAGCCCGCGTCCCTGTACCTGTGTTTCCAGATTTCTAGTTTTAGTGTTACTAACTTGTTTTACTTTTTTTTCAGTGCTAGAGTTGAATAAATCTTGTGAGAAGATTCAGTTTGAATTAGGGGCTAGTTCTCAGCTAGCATCCCTCAGGGAATTCTTCTGACCCTGCCCCAAGAGGGAGCAAGCAACCTGGCCTAGGCACATGATGCTAGGGGGAGCAGCAGCCACAGTGGCGCAGAACTGGGGCTCTGTGGTTGGCTCTGGGAGGTGATGTTATTTTGCTTATAAAAGTGACTTGCAGCAGACAATAAATCGAATTCTCAATTACCATCATTACACATAATTCCTGGGTCCATTATTTTGCATGTATACAGGCTGAAGCAGGCCTGGATTTCGAGTGTTGGTGGCTAGTAGGTTGGACAGAGACCTATCAGGTCACCAGCCTGTGAACTCAATTTTGAGTGGGTGTAGGCTGAAGATAGGCCATCAGCCATCAGCCTGAAATTCCTGTCCACAGACCAGCAGTCTTTGGGCAGGTGGGAAAGCATGACCAGACAGGAAACGTTCCATTTCCCAGGCTAAGGACCTGAGTTGGAAGTACCTCTCAGGTTGGGTTACAAAAGTAACCAACTGACCTCTGCACCAAGGGGTCAGTTTCCCACAGTGGCCGCAGGCGGCCATGGTGCTCCCCTTCCCTTAGCAGCGCTGTACTTGCTCGTAGTAAGAGAAGCTCCTACAGAATCTAGGGTCTCACACATTATAGGCAAGCCCTCTGACACTCCCCCAGCCTAAATTTAATTGTGTGTGTGTGTGTGTGTGTGTGTGTGTGTGTGTGTGTGTGTTTGAGACAGGGTCTCCCTGTTTCCTTGTAGTCCTGGGTGGCCTGCCTGGAACTCCCTACATAGACCAGGCTGGTCTTGAGCCCACAGAGATCTGCCTGCTTCTGCTTCTCAAGTGCTGGGATTAAAGGAAAACACCACCACACCTGGCCTAAATTTAATTTTTAATCCAATGAATACATATGAATTATTTGAAATAATTATAGAGGTTTTATAATTTTAGAAAGTCATTGTCATTTTCACTGGGCTTGATAGCACAAGCCTTTAACCCCAGCACTCACTAGGCAGAGGTAGGTGGATCTCTGTGAGTTCAAGGCCAGCCTGGTCTACATAGCAAGTTCCCGGCCAACTGAGGCTACAGAGAGACACTGTCTCAAAAAGACCAAAAAGAAAAAAGGTTGTTTTCACTGTAAATGCAGTTAAATGATCACATTTGATAATACAGAATTAAATATTTGCTAGTGATACAGGAAAAAGTGGGTTCTCCCTTGGGGTTCTTTGTCTCTTTAATAAAATAATTTAATAGACTCAAGTATAAACTGAAGAACAATTTTATTAGGGTTTAAAAGCAAAAGCCCCAGGGCAAGCAATGTGTAAATCTCAGCAGCTGTCAAAGGAGGGAAATGGAGGAGAGAGGGAAAATGCCATGCCATTTAAGTTGGCATGAGGTCAGACACACAGGGGACAGGCAGCCATGCAGCAGGAAGGGAAGCTTTAGAGGAAGAATAGGGGAACTCAGTATGTTAGGAAGCCCAAAGCTTTGGGGAAAGCATGCTTAGAAAAGAGATAGAAAAAAAAAAGATGTTATGCTTTTTCTGAAGAATTTAGAAAAGCAGTCAAATTTACAAAGCTGCATGACTGGGTCCTAGTAAATCCAGAATCCTAGTAAATCCTAGAAAAACCCAGAATTTCATTAAAGAACTAATTATTGTGCCCATCTCTTTAGCTTGGCTTATGGTGAGCTTGCTTCCTAGGGGTAGTCCCTTGGCTAGCTGATTGATCCATTCCAATTGGAATGTTAGGTTTCCACCCAGGTCAGAGATTCTATTCTCTTGACCAAAAGGAGGTTTTTGGGGTTTTTTTTTCTTTTCTTTCTTTTTTAATTTTTAAAATTTTATTTTCATATGTGTATGAATGTACAGTCTGCATGTAGGTTTGTGCACCCATGTTGTGCAATGCCTTGGAGGTCAGAAGAGGGTGTCGGATTCCCCTGGAACTGGAGTTAAAGATGGTTTTCAGCCACCATGTGGGTGCTGGGGATCAAACCTGGTTCCTCTGCAAGAGCAGTCAGTACTCTTAACCGCTAGGCCATCTCTCCAGCCTCATATTTTTGTAGTTTTGAGACAGGGTCTCCCTATATCCCCAGCTGGCCTGGAACTCACTCTGTAGACCAGGCTGGCCTTGAACTCACAGAGATCCGCCTGCCTCTGCCTCCAGAGTGCTAGAACTAAAGGCCACCATAGTGCATGCCACCACGCCTGGCTTAAAGACAGTTCTTAGTCACCATGTGGGTGGTGAGAATCAAACCTGGGTCCTCTGCAACAGCAGTCGGTGCTCTTAACCTCTGAGCCATCTCTCCAGTCCCAAGGTTTTTTTTCTTAATGGAATTTTCCTAGCCTACCTTTAGGTTTATCTTTCTGCCTTATGATGGTTTTCAATTTTACAGAATGTTCATTTTCCTATTATCAAGAAGGATGATTTGGCTTTTTTGTTTGTTTGTTTGTTTGTTTTTTGTTTTGGAGACAGGTCTCCCTGTAGCCCCAGCTGTCCTGGAACTCTCTATGTAGACCAGGCTGGCTTTGAACTCACAGGGACCTGCCTGCATCTGCCTCCTAAGTACTGGGATTGAAGGCATGTACCACCACACCTGGCAATTTGGCTGTTTTATACCCAATGAAAATACAATTTTTAAAAAAATTTTTATTTATTTTTTTATGTGTATGAGTGTACTGTCTGCATGTAGGTTGGTGCACCTGTGTTGTGCAATGCCGAGGAGATCAGATGAGGGCATCGGATTCCCCAGGAACTGGAGTTAAAGACAGTTCTTAGATGCCACATGGGTGCTGGGAATCAAACCCGGGTTCTCTGCAAGAGCAGTCGGTGAAAATACAATTTTTCTTTGCTTTTATTCTTCTAATACAGTTAAGTGTTCACATTTGATAATCCAGGATTAAGTATTTACATGGTATATTATGGTTCTATTTTTTTACATATTTGGAGGAGAAGTTAAAAATTGCCTCCTGAGGGGCCGGACACCAAGCCTATGACCTGACATCAATCCCCATAACCCACATGGTAGGCAGAAGGAGAGAACTAATGTCCACAGTTGTCCTCTGACATGAGTATTGTAGCTCCCAGGTACCCACACACTAAATCACTAAATAATAAAATAAAATAATAAAATAATAAATAAATGAAGTAAATATATTTCCATAAAATATATTTTAAAACTGTTTCTTCTTAAGCTGGAACTGTAGCTCAGTTGATCAAGTGGTTGCCTAACATGCACAAAGCCCTGGGTTCAGTCCCCAGCAGTGCATAAAACCTGGTTCGGTGGTACAGAGCCTGTAATCCCAGCACTCAAGAGGTGGAGGCAGGAGAATGAGAAGCTCAGGGTCATCTTCAATTACATTGAAGTTGCAGGCCCGCAGCCTGGGATACATGAGAACTTGTCTTAAAAATAAATAAATAGGGCTGGAGAGATGGCTCAGTGGTTAAGAGCACCAATTGCTCTTGCAGAGGACCTGGGCTCAATTTCCAGCACCCACATGGCATCTAAGAACCATCTTTAACTCCAGGTCCAGGGGAATCTGATGCCCTCTTCTGACCTCCGTGGCATTGCATGACACGGGTGCACCAACCTTCATGCAGACAGTACATTCATACACATAAAAAATAATAAATAAATTAAAAATAAATATAAATAAATAAATAAATAAATAAATAAAGGGCTGAAAAGATGACTAAGCAGTTAAGAGCACTGGCTGCTCTTGCAGAGGACCCAGGTTTAATTGCCAGCACCCACATGGTGACTAACACTGTCTGTAACTCCAGTTCATACACATAAAACAAAAATAAAACCCTTAAAATATAAATAAAAATATAAATAAATTGCCTTCTCCTTTGTTGATTAGTTCAGATTTCTCTCAACACATCCTAAATATTTTCCTGAACTGCTGGGCAGAGTTGTGAAACATTACCAAATCTATGAACAGTGTGTTTACGGGGAGACTTTAAAAATTTTTTTTTGGCGGGGAGACACTCTGTTGACCTAAGCAATTTGCCCTCTTGCTCCATCCCAGACTGCCTGTTCTCTATCTGCTGCTGTGCTGAGGGGCAGGGGACTCCCCACTGGCAGCAGCATCCCGAGGTCCCTTCCATCTCCCATCTTCTAACTTCTGCTTCCTGCAGCCCAGTTTGCCTTCTTTCCTGAGAAAGTCCTTATGTTCTCTGATAGTTTCAGGAGGTGGTGGCTGGCGTACATAAGAGGTAAGATCCTTGAGATTTTCATGAGAGGATGTATTTGTTGTTCATATTCTGTTTCCTTTTCCTTTGTAGGTGTCTTGTCTTTCTAAAAGTTGTCAATATTTTTGCTTTTCTCTCCGTTTCTGAAGGCTTAGTGTTCTGACAGTTTGTGACCATATGCCCTGGTATGGATCTCTTGATTTTGCTGTTCACTATACTGAGCACTGTGGGGTGCGTGTGTGTGTGTGTGTAAACTAGAAACCAATAGCCTTTGGTTCTGAACAGTTGCCTTGTTCTAAACCAACCCTCCTACCTTAACAACGCATGTTTAGCCCAGGCTGGCCTTGAACTCACTGTCTCCTGCCTTTGCTTCCTAAGTGTTGGGTTGCTGCCATATGCCACCATGTCCTTTTTTTCTCTCTCTCCCTCTTTCTTTTCTGACACAGGGGATCAAACCCAGGGTCTTATGCCACCAGGAAATACTTTAATAATTGAGCTTCCCGGGCTGGAGAGATAGCCTAGCGGTTAAGAGCACCGAATGCTCTTGCAGAGGACCCGAGTTCAATCCCCAGCACCCACATGTCGGCTAAGAACCGTCTGTAACTCCGATTCCAGGAGAACTCCAGTTCCAGGGGAATCCAAGGCCCTCTTCTGACCTCCGCGGCATTGCACAACACGGGTGCACAGATCTACATGCAGACAGTACATTCATACACATACAGAAATAAATAAATAAATAAATAAAATAATTGAGCTTCCCTCAAATCTCTAATGAACCCAGACTCTTTCTTATCTCTAATCAAAACAGGCACTAAGTACAGGGTCCAGTGATGGTTAATCTTCACTGTCAATTTGATTGGATTAATAATCGCCATGGAGGGGCTGGAGAGATGGCTCAGCGGTTAAGGGTGCCAACTGCTCTTGCAGAGGACCCAGGTTCTATTCCCAGCTCCCACATGGCAGCTGAGAACCGTCTTTAACTCCTGTTCCAGGGGAATCTGACACCCTCTTCTGACCTCCTCAGCATTGCATGACACAGGTGCACAAACCTACATGCAGACAGTACATTCATACACATAAAAAGTAATAAAAAGCCGGGCGTGGTGGCGCACGCCTTTAATCCTAGCACTTGAGGGCTGGAGAGATGGCCTAGCGGTTCAGAGCACTGACTGCTCCTGCAGAGGACCCGGGTTCGATCCCCAGCACCCACATGGCGGCTGAGAACCGTCTGTAACTCCAATTCCAGGAGAACTCCAGTTCCAGGGGAATCCGACACCCTCTTTTGACCTCCGAGGCATTGCACGTCACGGGTGCACAAACCTATGTGCAGACAATACATTCATACACATAAATAAATAAATAAATAAATAAATAAATAAATAAATAAATAAATAAAAATTAAAACAAAGATTAAAACAAAAATCCTAGCACTTGGGAGGCAGAGACAGGCTGATCTTTGTGAATTCAAGGCCAGCATGGTCTACAGAGCAAGTTCCAGGCCAGCTGGGGCTACAGGGAGACCCTGTTTTGAAAAGACCAAAAAAAAAAAAAAAAGTAATAAAAAATCGCCATGGAAATACACCTCTGATTATGTCTATGAGGGTGTTTCTAGAAAGGTTTGACTGATCAGGGAAGATCTGCCCTAACTATGGCTGGCACATCCTATGAGCTAGGATCACTGAGTTAAAAAAAAAAAAAGAACGCAAGCAGAGCACCAGCACTCATATCTCACCGCTTCCTGCCGCAGATCCAAGGCGACCAGCAACCATGCCTCCGTTGCTTCAAACTGCCAGCCAGAATAAACCCTTAAGTTGCTTTTGTCAGGTATTTTGTTACAAGAAAAATATCTAAGGGCTGGAGAGATGGCTTAGCAGTTAAGAGCACCGACTGCTCTTCCAGAGGACCGGAGTTCGATTCCCAGCACCCACATGGTGGCTAAGAACCATCTTTAAGCTGGGTGTGGTGGCGCACGCTTTTAATCCTAGCACTTGGGAGGCAGAGGCAGGCAGATTTCTGTGAGTTCAAGGCCAGCCTGGTCTACAGAGTGAGTTCCAGGCCAGCTGGGGCTATGGGGAGATCTTGTCTCAAAAAGACAAAAAAAAAAAAAAAATCTAATGTAGTTCCTTATTTCTGAAAATAAAAGTTTTTTTTTGTTTTTTTTTTTAATTTTTTAATTTTTTTTATTATTTATTTATTTATTTTTGTATGTGTATGAATGTACTGTCTGCATGCAGGTCTGTGCACCCATGTCGTGCAATGCCACGGAGGTCAGAAGAGGGTCTCGGATTCCCCTGGAACTGGAGTTCTCCTGGAATTGGAGTTACAGATGGTTCTTAGCCGCCATGTGGGTGCTGGGGATCGAACCCGGGTCCTCTGCAAGAGCGTTGGTGCTCTTAACCGCTAGGCTATCTCTCCAGCCCCGAAAATAAAAGTTTTTAAATCTCTTTGTATCAATTCTGTGCCAGCTGTCTCCCTGTCTCCCCATATTCATTCTCCTTTTATGAAGAGAAATCCCGAGTTAAAACCTTACATATTTCCCAGATTTCCTTATAAATAGGTTATGATCATGAAACCATTGTGCCCTCCCCTCCCCGTCCCCTTCTACTGACTAGAATGTGGATATAGCAACAAGATTGGGAACAGCCTTTTGGGCTGCTGGGTGGGAGGGTTGTGTTCGGAATGGCATAGAATGGAAGCAGGGTGGCCTAGTCCCCAGCACTGTGGAACCACAGTATGAGCTTTCAACGGCTTCTGGACCATCAGTCAACAGATAAGCATCGATTTTGTTTAAATTCCTTTTATTGCTAGGACCTATAATGTATGAATAGAAGAACTTTCATAAGTGTATCAATATAAAGGTATGGGAATATAGGGACTCCTGGGAAATTTTATTTTCCACTTTACACAGTTCTACATTATCTTTATTTTATTTTTGCTTTTGTTTTTTGAGATAAAGTCTCACATAGCCCAGGCTGTGTGGCCCAGCATGACCTTGATTCCTGATCCTTCTATCCCTACCTTACAAGTGCTAGAATCCTAGGCACGCACTACCACATCTAGCTTGTGGTTTTTGTGGGGGGGAGGGCTCTTTTTTGAGACAGGGTCTCTGTGTTGCTCTGGCTGTCCTAAAACTCACTCTGTAGACCAGGCTGGCCTTGAACTCACAGAGATCCGCCTGCCTCTGCCTCCCAAGTGTTAGGACTAAAGGCATGTGCCACTACGCCCAGCTGTATTTTTTTTAATTGAATATATTCATTGTATATTATGCTGGGTTTCATAAAGGCAGTTTCTTCAGGCATGTCATGTACTCTGGTCATATTCATCCCCAGTGTCATTCTCTTCTTCCTTCTCCCTCTTCCCATTATCTGCATTTTATTTATTAAAAAAAAATTTTTTTTGATCGTTTTGAGACAAGTCTCCCTTTAGACTCAGCTGGCCTGGAGCTCATTATGTAGACCAGGCTGGCCTTGAACTCATAGAGCTCCACCTGCCTCTGCCTCCCAAGTGCTGGGATTAAAGGTGTGCACCACCACGCCCNTATATCCTAGAATAGATGAAAGGCAGAAAAGATAAGAAGCCCCCAGCTTCCATGCCTGTCCTTTCTTTAGGCCTACTTGCTTTTTTTTTTCATCTTTTTAAAAAAATATTTATTTATTTATTTATTTATTTATTTTGGTCTTTTTGAGACAGGGTCTCCCTGTAGCCCCAGCTGTCCTGGAACTCACTCTGTAGACCAGGCTGGCCTTGAACTCACAAAGATCCGCCTGCCTCTGCCTCCCGAGTGCTAGGATTAAAGGTGTGCGCCACCACGCCCGGCAGTTTTCATATGTGTATGAATGTATTGTCTGGATGGAGGTTGGTGCACCCATGTTGTGCAATGCCTCGGAGGTCAGAAGAGGGTCTCGGATTCCCCTGGAACTGGAGTTAAAGACGGTTTTCAGCCGCCATGTGGGTGCTGGGGATCGAACCTGGGTCCTCTGCAAGAGCAGTCGGTGCTCTTAACCGCTAGGCCATCTCTCCAGCCCCCAGGCCTACTTGCTTTTTTTTTTTTTTTGTCTTTTCAAGACAGGGTCTCCCTGTAGCCCCAGCTGTCCTGGAACTCACTCTGTAGACCAGGCTGGCCTTGAACTCACAAAGATCCACCTGCCTCTGCCTCCCAAGTGCTAGGACTAAAGGCGTGCGCCACCACGCCCGGCCCTACTGTTTTTTTTAGTCAGAGTCTCAAATATCCCAAGCTGGCCTCCACCTCCAACTCATTATGTAGCCAAGGATGATCTTGAATTTCTGACCTTCCTGCCACGACTTCCCAACTCCTAGGATGCCAGGTAAGCACAAACACACTCTGTTTAAGTGGCACTGGGCACCCAACCCAGAACCTCAAGCATGGTAGGCAACCATTTTACCAATTACATCTATATCTCCAGCCCTTCTGGACTCATATTTCCCTGTTAGTTTGATGGTCGTTACTCCGTAGATAATCTGTATCTCTTCCTTGTTGCTGTGGTAACAGGTTTTGCTCAGCTAAATTGGTGGTGGGGGGGTTGTTTTGTTTTTTTGTTTTTTAATCTTAAAATGCCTGATCTTGAGCCATCTTTGAAATAAGCCATTACTTTCACCACATCTGCTATCTTGACTCCCAACACATTTCTCCTTCCCCTTTTCTCCCTTTTCCATCCCTTTCTCTTCCTCTTCTTTTAAAAATATTTTTTTACGTATATGAGTGTCTTGCCTGCTTGTAAGTACACCACATGCAGTACAATGCACACAGAGGCCAAAAGAGGACGCTGTATCCCCTAGAATTGGAGCTACCGATGGTTGTTAGCTGCCATGTGGGTGCTGAGAACCAAATTCAGGTTCTCTGGAAGAGCAACCAGTACTCTTAACCTCTGAGTCATCTCTCTAGCCCCTAGTATACATTCTTACATATTTTATTTTATTTTATTTTTAAATTTTTTTTATTAATTTTATTTATTTATGTATGTGTATGAATATACTGTCTGCATGCAAGTCTGTGCACCTGTGTCATGCAATGCCGCGGAGGGGGCTGGAGAGATGACCTAGTGGTTAAGAGCGCCAACCGCTCTTACAGAGGACCCGGGTTCGATCCCCAGCACCCACATGGCAGCTGAGAACCGTCTGAAACTCCAATTCCAGGAGAACTCCAGTTCCAGGGGAATCCGACACCCTCTTCTGACCTCCGCGGCATTGCACGACACGGGTGCACGAGACCGGCAAAGTCAGACAGTACATCATACAATACAGAATAAAATAAAATTAATAAAAAATCATTATTTCTAGGCAGTAAGTTTGGACAAAACAACTATCTACAAATATAAGACAAAAGGTTTCAGTTATCATTTATTTTATTATTTAATTTATTTATTATTTATTTATTTATTTGGTCTTTTTACGAGACAGGGGTCCCTGTAGCCCCAGCTATTCCTGGAACTCACCTTGTAGACCAGGCTGGCCTTGAACTCACAAAGATCTGCCTGTCTCTGCCTCCCAAGTGCTAGGATTAAAGGTGTGTGTCACCACGCCTGGCTCATTCATTTTATTTTTTGAGACAGTTTCACTATGCAGCTCTGGCTGATCTGAAACTCACGCTTGTGACCAGGCTGGCCCTGAGACATCACAGAAATCCACCTGTCGTGCAGGCCTAAATGGTGGGCTTAAAAGTGTGTTCTACGAAAATGGCTGGAGCTAGAAGAGAATCATGGTGAAGATACAACAGTCCCAGAAAAACAAACGACGAATGGTATCCCTCATCTGTGGATGCAGTGCCAATTACCTAGTTGTATTTTCTGTGCATGCCCCCTGAGCTTTGTCCAAAGCAGTTGGGAGTGATGCTATATGGAAACACCACCACCACCACCACCACCACCACCAAACAGAAGGACTGAATTGAAGAACTGACTGAAACAGTGAACTTATTGCCAAACAGTCAACTTCCTCAGGAGAAAAATATTGAGAAAGACTGAGAAAGAGATGAAAGCATATTTGGCAGAAGCATGAGCTCTGGTGGAGTGGGCGAATGGGGGGGGACACGGGTTAATTGTGTAACAAATACAAATAAATTGATTGTAAAAAACTATACCATCACTTTTGTTAATTTTATCTTATTCTGTTTCTGTAGTATGATCAGATGTCGCTGCATGCAGGTGCTGTACGCCGAGTTGTGCAATGCCTCAGAGGTCAGAAGAGGGTGTCGGATTCCCCTGAACTGGAGTGCTCCTGGAATTGGAGTTTCAGACTGTTTCGGCTGCCATGTGGGTGCTGGGGGATCGAACCCGGTCCTCTGTAAGAGCGGTCGGTCGCTCTTACCGCGCGCTAGGCCATCTCTCCGCCAGCCCTATCCACACTTTCTACAAACTAATTTATATCATGGGTAATAAAATTTCTATAGCAAACATAAAAATAAAAAAAAAAAAATGCCATGTGCTTGATGGTGGTGCACCCTTTACCTAGGCACTTGGGAGGAGGCAGGGCGGATCTTTGAGGAGTTCAAGGCAAGCCTGGTCTACATGAGTGAGTTCCAGGACAGCTGGGCTACAGGGAGACACCTGTCTCGAAAAGAAAAAAAAGAAAGAAAATCTCAGATAACAAATTTTAAAGTGTCTATAAAATTCAGTTATGCCCATGAATTTCATTATGTTCAGTGAAGCAAATAAAATCTGTTGTTACGAAAAGACCATTGACAGATCATAATTACTGAAAATAAATGTGTCAGTAGAAGAGTAGAGCAGAATCAAGATGTCAGTGTTGATGAATCTCAAAAAAAAAAAAGTGTGCTCTATTGGGGCTGGAGAGATGGCCTATCGATTAAGAGCGCCCACCGACTGCTCTTGCAGAGGACTCAGGTTCAATTCCCAGCACCCACATGGCAGCTGAGAACCATCTTTAACTCTAGTTCTAGGGGAATCCAACACCCTTTTCTGACCTCCGCAGCATCGTCTACAACACGGTCACAAAACTATGCAGACAGTACATTCATACACATAAAAATAAGTAAAATGTGTTGGGAGAGATGGCCTAGCGGTTAGAGTGCCGACCACGCTTGCAGAGGACCTGGGTTCGATCCCCAGCACCCACATTGCAGCCGAGAACCGTCTGAAACTCCAATTCCAGGAAACTCCAGTTCCAGGGGAATCCGAGACCTCTTCTGACCTCCGCGGCATTGCAGCCATGGGTGCACAAACTTGCATTAGCAGTAACATTGACACATACAAAATAAATAAAATTAATAAAAAATTTTTTTAAGTAAAAAATTTTTTTTTTTTTTTATTTTTTTTTTTTTTTTTTTATTTTTTTTTTTTTTTTTTGTTGGCAGGTACTGTCTGCATGTAGGTTGGTGCACCCGTGCATGCAATGCTGGCAGAGGTCAGAGAGGGTGTCGGATTCCCTAGAACTAAGTTAAGATGGTTCTCAGCTGCCATGTGGGTGCTGGGAATGAACCCGGGTCCTCTGCAAGAGCAGTCCGGTGCTCTTAACCGCTGGAGCCATCTCTCCAGCCCTTATTTTTTTTATTTATTATTATTTTTTTTTTAGTCTTTTCGAGACAGGGTCTCCTTGTAGCCCCAGCTGTCCTGGAACTCACTCTGTAGACCAGGCTGGCCTTGAACTCACAAAGATCCGCCTGCCTCTGCCTCCCAAGTGCTAGGATTAAAGGCGTGCGCCACCACGCCCGGCTTCCAGCCCTTATTTTTAATTATGTGTTTATGTGTGTGTATGCATGTCTGTATGAGTGCGTGTGTATGTGTGTGCATGTGAGTGCAGTAGTAGAGAGGCCAAAGAAAGGTATCACATCCCCTGGAGCTAGAGTTATAGGCAGCTGTGAGTTGCCTGATATGGGCATTGGGAACTGGACTTGGGTCCCCTGTAAAAGTAGGAAGCCGTCTTAATCCTTAAACCATCTCTCCAGTACCCAAAAGTCTATTCTAATTGTTTGAGAGAGGGTCTCATTTATCCCAGTCTGGTCTGCAATTCAGCATCTGAGGGCGACCTTGAACTGCTGATCCTCCATTTACAGACAGGTATATGACAATACACCTGTTATTCTAGTTTGCTTTCCATTGCTGTGACAAAACACTCTGACCAATACCAGCTTGGGAAGGAAAGGGTTTATTTGACTTATATTTCCTGGTTCACATTTCATCGTGTAGGGAGCCCAAGGTAGGCACTCAGAGCACGAACCTGGAGCAGGAGGTGAAGCACAGGCTGTGGAGGAACACTGCTTGCTCCCCTGGCCCATGCTCAGCCTACTTTCTTATACACAACAACCTGCCTGGGATGGCACCAACCACAGTGGGCTGAGTCCTAAAAATCACTCAACAAGCAAGAAAATACCCCAGATATGGCCACGGGCTAGTCCAATGGAGGGAATTCTTCAATTGTTGATCCTTCAGCTCAGGTGTGTCAAGTTGACACGAAAGCTATCCAGCCCATCTGATATATGTGGTGCTGGGATCAAACCAAAGTTTGTATCAACTGAGCTACATCCCCAGCCCGTTATTTTGCATGTGTGTATGTGTGCGTTGTGCATATGAGTGTGGGAGGCTGCTGAGCCTGCAGTTGGACAGGCTGAAGAAGGCATATAACACGCAGCTGTGGGACCCCCGGCCAAACACATGGTTGCAGAGTTGCTGGCTCCCAGGACTGAAGGACCTGAAGAGCCAGCTGTGGGGTTGGTGGCCCCACAATCAAGCTGGCTAAAAAGAGCATGCGTGCAGTAACAGCAAATGGATCTTGTCAGGTGGTGAAATTCACCAATCCGTGAAATTCATTTGTTTCCACACAGCCAGTAGCCTAAGTAGGTAGCGTGAGATCACCTACCAGTGGCCAATCCTAGACCTCCATACCATCACTCATCCCCGCTCCTGGGGCGTATTCAGAAAAGGGGCCTGCTGACACGCAAGCCCACTCCTGACATGCAAGCCCACTCCTGACTTCTGAGATGCCCTGTAGCTTTTGGTCTGCATAGTGTGCTAAGCAGATTGGTAGCCAGCATATTGTCAAGATACGTCTGAGTCCAAGATTGCTGTCCCACAGATGTGTGTGTACACTTGTGATATTGAAGCCAGGACCTTATGCATGCTAAGCATAAGTTGTACCAACAAGAACAAAAGTTTTTAATTTTTTTAAATTATTCTTTATTTATTTTTACTTTTTATTTTTTTGGTCTTGAGACAGGGTCTCCCTGTAGTCCCAGCTATCCTGGAACTCACTCTGTAGACCAGGCTGGCCTTGAACTCACAGAGATCCGCCTGCCTCTGCCTCCCAAGTGCTAGGATTAAAGGCATGCGCCACCACGCCTGGCTTTTTTTAAATTTTTTTTAAGAACAAAAGTTTTTAAACAAATTAATCATAACTATAATAAAATTGTAGAGTTCGGTCCAAAGTTCTATGCAAATTTAAGACACAAGAGCACATTTTTGCTTTTTATCTTCTAAGTAATATTTTCGTTTTGGGATTTTGCTTTGTTTTATTTTTTCTTTTTTAGCTCAAGGCCAATCATATTAGAGTTTGAGAGAAAAGCATAAGGCGACCTCTAAGTCTTGACAGCTGTTGGGAAGGGGGGGTGGAGAAGCGGAAGAAAGTCACATCTTTGAGGTTAGGACCAAGAAAGCAAGTGGGTTTGCAATGGAGCTTAGCAAGGGGCTGCATGAAGCAGGGTCTTCAGAGAAAGAGGTAGAAAGCTTAGAGCAACAAAGCAAGCTTGCTTAAGATTGGAGCTTGGATTCAAAGAAGAGACCGAAAAAAATCCAGCTTCTTCGTGTGTGTTTGACTTCCAAGGAGGGCGATACAGCAGTGTACTCCCCTGAATTCTCAGTCCTAGGCCCACCGTGTGTGTTTGACTTCCTAGGAGGGCGATACAGCAGCGTACTCCCCCGAATTCTCAGACCCAGGCCCATCGTGGGTGTTTAATTTCCTAGGAGGGCGATACAACAGTGTACTCCCCCGAATTCTCACTCCCAGGCCCATTGGTCCTCCTGCAACTTCTCAAATATCCCTGAATTCACTGACCTCTTTCCATCCTAAAGATCCAACGCTGAAGACCCAATCTCTCCCTAATCGAGACCTTAATTGGTCCACTTGTGTATCAAAGTCCCAGCATGAAGCAGGTGGCACACTCACATGCAGTAATTTGAAGAGAAGTTAATTAAGAGGCAGGGAATAGCGTCGGGATAGTGCAGTTTCCCTGGAGACTAGTTACTGCAAGAATCGCTATTTGGCTTGAGGCTGGAGGGGTTTGGGGGAGAGATGGCTTACTGCTCTGGGGAGGGGTGAGCGTTCGGAAAACTGCCTGATAGGAGGGAGGAGGCAGGTCACGGTGACTTGGCAGAACATATCTCCTGGTGGTGCCTCCCATCGGGCCAGCCCAGCAGAGGCTGCAGGGGGTCAGGGATCATGGCTGGCCCCCCAGGGCACAAGGGAAGGGAAGGGTGCCAGGCACAACTTATCTTGAGTCCAGCCTCTCAACCGAACCCCACTCTAAATTTCTAAAGCCCACGATCCTTTCTTGCTCTTTGAATTCGTCTCTTGGGGGGGGGGGGACGACGGACGGGGACGACAGTATCCTCAGAATGAAATGGCCAATGCAGTCCTAACTCAGGAGAGGTTGTCAGCGCTTCCTCCCAACTCAACATTTGCTGACTGCCCTAGTTTGTCTTCCAGTGCTGTGACAAAACACTCTGACCGACACCAACTTGGGAGGAAAGGGTTTATTCAGCTTACATCTCCTGGGTCACAGTTCACCACTTAGGGAGCCCAAGGCAGGAGCTGAAGCACAGGCCATGGAGGAGTGCTGCTTACTGGCTTGCTCCCCTGGCTCATGCCCGGCCTGCCTTTTTTTTTTTAAATTTTATTTCTGTATGTGTATCAATGTACTGTCTGCATGCAGGTTTGTGCACCCGTGTCGTGCAATGCCGTGGAGGTCAGAAGAGGGTCTCGGATTCCCCTGGAACTGGAGTTCTCCTGGAATTGGAGTTTCAGACAGTTTTCGGCCGCCATGTGGGTGCTGGGGATCGAACCCGGGTCCTCTGTAAGAGTGGTTGGCGCTCTTAACCGCTAGGCCATCTCTCCAGCCCCCAGCCTGCCTTCTTATGCCGTACACACAACCTGCCCAGAGTGGCACTACTCATTGTGGGCTGGGCCCTCCCACATTGCCCGACAATCAAGACAATACTCAACAGATGTGGCCACAGGCCAATCCAATGGAGCCAGTTCCCCAACTGAGGCTCCCTCAACCCAGGTGTGTCAAGTTGACACTAAAGCTATCCAGCACACTGACCAAGGAAAAGGATTGGAAGTTTGCAACCAGCTTTGGAGAAGGGTAAGAGCTGGCTCACGGGAGCTCTAAGAGTCAACTTTGGGGAAAAGGAACATCAGGTGAAGTTCAGCAGGCATCTTGGCTGTAGCCGTTCTCAGACCTGCAAGAACTGCCAAAAGCTACCCACTTATCAAGGCTTCTTTTCTCACCATGAGGTATATCGATCTAAAAATGTTTTGTATGAACTCACAATGTGGTTTTGTCTCCACTGGAAAAGCTTAGAGATGGCTATGGGTTTTTGTGTTTGTAATCCCACCACTTGGAGCTTGAGGCAAAAGGACTGGGAGTTCAAGGTCATCCTCTCTTACGTAGCGAATTCCAGGCTAGCCTGGCAACATGAGACCATCTATTCTAGCAAACCAACTTGGGGAGGAAGGATTTATTTGGCTTACATCTCCCAGGTCACAGTTCATCACTGAGGGAGCCCAAGGTAAGAACTCCGGGTGGGAATCTTGAGCAGGAGCTGAAGCACAGGCCATAGAGGAATGCTGCTTACTGGTGTGCTCCCCTGGCCCGTGCTCAGCCTGCTTTCTTATACAATACAGAATGACCTGCCAGGGGTGATACCACCCACAGTGGGCCAGACTCTCCCACATCACTCAACAATCAAGAAAATACCCCACAGACATGGTCACAGGCCAGTCCAATGGAGGCAATTCTTCACTTGAGGCTTCCTCAACTCAGGTGGGTCAAGTTGACAACTAAAGCTATCTAGCACACCATCTCAGCCCCCCACCCCCAGTGTGTGTGGTGTGTGTGTGTGTGTGTGTGTGTGTGTGTTTAAGTGTGTGTAAGGTCCAAGAGTTCATAACGATTTTGTTTTTCAGACAGTGTCTCATGTAGTCTAAGTTGGCTCTAGACTGCTAGCCCTCCTGCCTCAGCGTCCTGAAGGCTGACTACAGGACTTTGCCAGTGTGCTACTGTCTTCCGCTATGTTCATAATGATTTTGGGGGGGAGGGGAGAACAGAGCCTAATGTATCCCAGGCTAGCCTTGAACTCACTATGTAACCAAGGAAAAAAATTTTTTTTGGTCTTTTTGAAACAGGGTTCCCCTGTAGCCCCAGCTGTCCTGGAATTCACTACATACACTAGGCTGGCCTTGAACTTCTGCTTCCTGAGTGCTGGGATTAAAGGCATGCACCACCACGCCCTGCTATAACCAAGGATTTTTAATGCACACATGCACAAGTGTGGTAGGGGCATGAATGTGTGACATCAGCATGTGGAGATCAGAGGACAACTTGCACAAGTCAGTTCTTTCCTTCTACCATGTGGGTCCCAGGATCCAACTCAGGTCGTGGTGTGGCAGGCACTTTTTTTTTTTTTTTTTTTTTTTTT
>VZQC01002452.1:1512680-1591097 GCA_009823505.1 Rhizomys pruinosus
CCCGTGTCGTGCAATGCCGCGGAGGTCAGAAGAGGGTCTCGGATTCCCCTGGAACTGGAGTTCTCCTGGAATTGGAGTTACAGACGGTTCTTAGCCGCCATGTGGGTGCTGGGGATCGAACCCGGGTCCTCTGCAAGAGCGTCGGTGCTCTTAACCGCTAGGCTATCTCTCCAGCCCCCTCCCTATTTTCAAAGGTCAATCATCAAACATATTTCAGAATTTCAATCATCAAACATATTTCAGAATCAGAAAAGCATTAAGTTTCTTCTCAAACAGGCACAAGAAGGGAAAGGACAGCAACCCAAACTCTAGGGCTGATGAGTGGATAGTTAGTAGATGCTTTCCAGCAATGCCAGCCTGAGGCCTGTTGAGGACATTGGGAATCGTGTGAAAGCTGAGGTTTGGTAGAAAGGAGGAGGGTTACACCAGGAACAACAAAAATGCTTCTTGTGCTCATATGTTCTTGATTCAGACAGAAGAAAATGAAGGACGGCTCCATAGGATGCACATACAAGCGTCGACATGCCCTAGGACAAACGTTCCACAAAGGAGGAAAAGAAATTTGTTGGGTGGTGAGACAGTCCAGGGGGAGAAGGTTTTGTCTTTGAGCTCGAAGACAGGAATTCGATCCTCAGCAGCCACATGGTAGAAGGAGAACTCAATCCTCTGAGTTGTCCTTGGGCTTCCATGTGTGCATCATGACATGCATGCACACACAAATAAATAAATGTAACAAAAAGAAATGACCAGGTGAATGCCTAATTCTGGATATTAAAAATAAATGTACGGCCAGGCATAGTGGCACATGCCTTTAATCCCAGCAATCAGGAGGCAGAGGCAGGTAGATCTCTGTGAGATTGAGGCCACCTTAGCCTACATCGTATGTTCCAGACTAGCTGGGAATACAGGCAGCCCTGTCTTAAAATAAAAGGAAACAAAACAAAATCTAAATAACATATAAAATGCATGAAATATATAAAGAAGCCCAGTGGTGGCGCATGCCTTTAATCCTAGCACTTGGGAGGCAGAGGCAGGCGGATCTTTGTGAGTTCAAAGCCAGCCTGGTCTACAATGTGAGTTCCAGGACAGCTGGGGCTACAGGGAGACCCTGTCTCGAAAAAAAAGAAGCCCAGCTAGAAAAGAGAAATAAGATGTAGTGAATGCAAAACACTTATGTTTAACAAAGTTTCCAAAATAAAGTTAAAATGGAAATGTGGGAGCCGGTCATGGTGGAACACACCTTTAATCCTAGCACTCAGGAGGCAGAGGCAGGCAGATCTTTGTGAGTTCAAGGCCAGCCTGTTCTACAGAGTGAGTTCCAGGACAGCTGGGGCTACAGGGAGACCCTGTCTCAAAAAAAAAAAAAAANAAAGACCAAACTCAGCAGGGAGCCTTTAGGTGGACTGGCTGTATACCCACCTGGTAATGCAACATGAAAGTCTCCATCTGAACTCCCATGAACTTGGCTTTCACTTCAAAGTCTCCAACTTCTTCTGTTGGACCGATTTCAAAGATAACATTTTTAAACCTGTTGAAACACATCACACGGGTGTGCCATTACATTCTCAGAGAATGATACTCTGTGCGATGGGGAGGGGGTACCAAGTACTCCTGGTATAAGGTACAGGATCACAGTCCACCTGCAAGTGAGGCAGTGTGAGGCAGGTCACCATACCACACCCCTGGCTTTGGGACATGGAGTGAGGACGGCTACCTCTCCCTGAAGCACTTGCATTCTGCTGAAACAGGAGCCACTAGAGAATGCACAATGGCTGTGAAGGGAGACAGCAGGGACTTCTGTTTGGTCGGCCGTGTACCAGAACTTAAGTCAGAGAAAAAGAAGAAAGTGGTCCTGGAGCAGAGGGAGGGTAGTTTGTCTGTTGAATGAACAACATGGCTGGAGGATGGGGGGGGGGGTGTCAGTAAAAAGCAGCACAAGCTGGACTAAGTATGTGCTATGGACTTAGTGTACTGAGTAAAGCCTGCTCTGTGGCCACATGTCCCATGGTACCAGCAGGAAGTAAGAGTATGCTGTTTTGCAAGAGCATAAAGAGCATCGCCCAGATGCTAGGACTCTGCCACAGAGCTAAGCTGCCCCTATAAACAGCTGAGAACCCCAAGTAGGCACGGAGAGGCTCAAGGAACCACTCCAGAACCCATGCTGGCAAAGTGGCTGGTTTCATTTGACTGGATTGGAGCACTTCCTTCCTACGTTATTTACTAAAGAGATTGCTTCATAATAATTGTTTTTTAAATTTTTTTTATTATTTTTTTTGTATGTGTATGAATGTATTGTGTGCATGCGTGGTGCCCCGTAGTCGTGCATCACGGAGGTCAGAAGAGGGTATCAGATGCCCTGTAACGGGAGTTCTCCGGGATTGGAGTTATAGACGGGTCTAGCCGCCATGTGGTGCTGGGATCGAACCCGGGTCCTCGCAAGAGAGTCGGTGCGCTTAACCGCTAGGCTATCTTCCAGCCCCTTCATTGAATGTAATTTTTAATGGAACGCGGTGAGTTAGCTGGTTCTAAGCCCATAGCACAATTAAAGAAGGAGGAGAAAAAAACCTTGGCTTTGGTAGAATCAAAGAAGGGAAGAACAAGGAAAGATATGAAAGAATGCATAAAATATCCAAAGAAAACCCTCAAACAACCCTAATAACAAACAAAATCAAAAAGACAATGTTGGGGCTGGAGACTGGCTCAGTGGTTGAGCACTGACTGCTCCTCGTGAGGACCCGGGTTTGACTCCCAGCAGCCCAGATGCCGAGAGCCATCTGTACTCCAATCCCAGGGGATCTGACGCCCTCTTATTCTGACTGCCTCTAAAGCATTGCAGGGACCTACGCAACACTACAGTCTAGAAATGCCAAGTAAAGTAATAAAATGTTATATGAAAAAGGACAAAGGTTACCGTTGAACCAACCAGAGGAAATACAGATGAGAAGACCCACCCAAGCAAAGACCTGCTAAAAACCCAGGGCTCCAATGAGAAATCTAAAACACGGAAATTTTATTTAAGAATTGTTTTGAGACATTGAAAATTTTTGCCGGGCGTGGTGGCCCGCTTTAATCCTAGCCTTGGGAGCAGATGCAGTCGGATCTTTGGCGGTTCAAGGCCAGCCTGGTCTAGAGTGAGTTCCAGACAGTGGGGGCTACAACCGGGAACCCCGGATCTCAAAAAGGACCAAAAAAAAAAAAAGAAATTGAAAAAAAAAATTTTTAATTTATTTATTATTGGTTGATGTGTATGAGTGTACTGTCTGATTTGAGTCTGTGCACTTGTGTTGTCGTTCTTAGGAGGTCAGAAAGGGCATCAGATTCCCTATGGAACTGGAGTTAGGACAGTTCCTAGCCACATGTAGGTGCGGGGAATTGAACCACAGCTCCTCTGCAAAGCACGCCGCTCTAACCGATAAGGCAGCTCTCCGCCCCAAGAACTTTGTTTAGATAAGGGCTTAGAGTCTCACTATGTAGCCTGGCAGGACCTGGGGAAGCTTGCTAGGTAGACCAGGGTAGCCTAGAACTCGAGATTTGCCTACCTCTGCCTCATCATACCTGGCCCAAGGAGCTATTTTTAAACTACTAGACAAAAAAGGATTAAGTTATCCTACAGGTTGATGCAGGTGTCAAGGAGCGCTCTCTCTCTCGCTCTCTCGTCTCTATCTCTCTTCTTTCTCTCCTCTCTCTTCTTCAGCACGTGTGGGACTGTGCTGCAGCGAATACACCAAAAGCAGCTTTGCACCACCGTGGAAAGCAGTAAAGGCACTCCTCAAAAACCGAAGCCCTTCAGAGGCTGGAGAGATTGTGCCACATGAGAGGAACAGTGACTCGTGTAGAAGGAACGGGTTCATTCCCAGAACCAATGTGGTGGTCTAACACCACCCAAACTACAGTTCCAGGGAAGGCTGATGTCCCCTCTTCTTGCCTCTTGGGCACTGTCATATGTGATTCCCTTAATACATGGAGACAAGCACTTATAACGCACGGATAAAATACATGACTTGAAAAAAAATGAGCTCCACATGTCTCGCATCCCCCACTTTGTATAGCCCAGGCTTGAGAGCAGTCGCAGATGTGTGCCCATGCACAGTACTACTCCCAGTAGCCACGAGGAGTAAACAGTGCCTCTGTCCACCAGTGCACGGATGGCTAAACAAAATAAGGTACATACAAACAATGGAATATTATTCAACTTCAAAATGAAGGATATCCTGTCTCATGGCTGATGTTTGAGGAATATAGATCCTAAAGTGAATGTCTAAGCAGTCACAAAATAAAACAGCACATGACTCCGTTAGTGTGAAGTACTGATATATAGAATCAGAGAGCCAGAAAGTGGAAATGGCTGCCAGAGGCTGGCAGAGGGGAAGATGGGGAGCTGCTATTTAATGAGACAGAGGGTTTTTTTTTTTTTTTTTGTCGTTTTGAGACAGGGTCTCCCGGTATTCCCTGCTGTCCTGGAGCTCACTTCTCACTCTGTAGACCAGGAAAGCACTATTTCAGGATCTGTACACAGATATAATAACTCTAAAGTTCGGCCTTGAAAACGGTAGAAAGTAAATTCATGTATGTTTTTGTAATGTTGTGTCTTTATTCGTTTAGTTGTTAAAATTTTTCAATTTTATTTTGTTTTATTTTTTTCCTGTGTCTGCTTGTACTGTCTGTAGGGATCGGTTGTGCCCCCGTGTCGTGCCCTGCCGTGGCGCTCAGAAGCGGGCGTCGAATTCCCCTGGCACTGGATTCTCCCGGGATTGTGCGTTCAGCTGGTTCTCAGCCTCCCATGTGGGTGCTGGGGGCTTGAACCCGGGTCCTCCTCGCCGCGCCAGTCGCCCTCCCAACCGCTGGCCTCTCTCCGCCCCTAATTGTTCTCTTGTTTATCCTGTTACCCTCTTGCTGGGCTTGGATAGCTGGCCTCAGCGGTTCGAGGCACTGCCCCGCTCTTCCAGAGGACCCCGGGGTCGATCCCCAGCAACCACATAGCACCTAAGAACCGTCTGAACCTCCCAATCCCAGAGAACGCCAGTTTCCCAGTGGAAATCGACACCCTCTGCTCTGGCCTCCGCGGAATTGCACGACACGGTGAACAAACCTACATGCCACAGTACACTCATACACACCTACAAAAGACGAAACAAACAAAACAATTTGCTGATCAGAAACTCAATTCGAGCATCATTATTATTTTAGTATGATTATTATTATTATTATTATGTCCTTTTGAGAAGGGTCTCCCTGTAGCCATCTGAGTCCTGGAATTCTCTCATGTAGCCCAGGCTGGCTTTGGAACTCACAAAGATCTGCGTACCTCTGCCTCCAATCTAGGATTAAAGGCAGGCCACCGCACCTGGCTGGCATCTATTCTTTATTTATTTTGTATATTTTTTTTAATTTTTAGTTATTTAGTTTTTAGCATCTATTATTTTGAAAAGTAATCACAACCCAGAGTAGAGATGCCTATGATGTGCACACAAAAGGCTGAGGCAGGAGGAATTTGAGGGGCCAGCTTGGGCTGCAAAGTGAGGCCTTGTCACAGCAACACTACCCCACCAACAAAACTGGGCTTGATGGTGTAAGCCGGTAGTTCTAGCTACGCAGGAGGGTAAGGGGGGAAAATCAATTGAAGCCTCAGGAGTCAAAACCAGCCGAATTATAACATCGCCGGTCAGCGGCATTGTGGGGGTTTGAATGAGAGTGTCCCCGTGGCTGGTAGTATTTCAGACATTTTTGTCCTCCAGTTGGTGGCACTATTCTGAGAGGTCTTAGAAAAAGGTGTGGCTTGTCTGAAGGAAGTGGCGTTTATTGGTGGCCGGCCTCTGAGTTTACAAAGCCTTGCGGTCTCCAGCCTCTCTCTCTTGCTTTCTTGTGCTTCATTTTGAGATGTGACACTCGGCTTTCTGCTCCAGCCCTGTCCACCAGGCTTGCCCTTCCGTCGCACAATGGACTTCGATTCCCTGGACCATCAATCCGGAAGCGCCAATGAACACTTCTTTTTATAAGTTCCCTTTCTCATGATGGTTTTATCACAGCAATGGATAAGTGACTAATACAGTTTATGTGGGACCAGAGAGTGGGCTGTTGGCTGTGAGAACCTGACCATGTGGATTTTGGAGAAATGTGGAAGACTTTGGAACTTTGGGGGTAGAAAAGCTGTTGACCACTTTAAGCAGAGCTTAAGGGGGCCATTCTAGTAGAAGCCTGGAGAAGCATTGCTTGCAAAAAAATGTAGTTTTCATGCAGAGGAAAAATAAAGACTTAGGCAGCAACGGGAATATTTTGATAAAGAGTCTGGCAGCAGTTGCCCACATCCCAGAAATGCTTGCCTTATGCTAAGTTGAAAAGCATGGTCTAAATGCTTTGGCAGAGGATATTTCAAGACAGCCTAATGTATAAATTGTGGCATGGCTATTAATGGTGATTATTGGCAGATCTACAGTGAAGAAGAGCGAATGGGGCAGAAAGAAAATGCAGAATCTACAGTTTGGATCTGAAAACCCGCACTAAGAAGATTAAAGGTGGGGCCAAGGCATGTGAAGGAGGGGTTCTTTTTGATAAAGAGACCGAAAGTGATTAAGGAGAGCCTAGCTAGTTACAAGTAAACAAGGGAAAAGTGAGATTAAGGTGATTAAGGGGCCTCCGGATTTACAAGTAAACAAAAGATCAGTACCTTCAGGGCAAGGACACACCCAGCTAACCCTCCAAATTTGAAAGGAATACTGAAGCGTTTTCCTACTCCCACAAGTCCCAGTCAGAGAAAAGTTTCAAATGTGGTAAAGTAGGAGAGAGTCCATACCGAACTTGCAGCCAAACTCAGAAATTTCATTCACGTGGTGCTGAATTTAGAGGCGAGAATTTGTGCAAGAGTGAAGGGGGCATCAGCTCTTCCTCCACGGTTTCAGAGAGCCAAAGAGGCTAGGCAGAGTGCAGCAAGGGCGTCACTGCATAAAGAAGGCCCTGAAAGGCCAAAATTTTGTGGAGCTGTGAATGGAAGCCTGGTTGGCAGCAGAAACCCCAAGAAGACATTCGGGGTGCCAGAGCTGTGAGATATTGCCAAGGATAGCTGCATACGGGGAGTGGTACCAGCCGAAGAAAGAGATGTATGCTGCAAACAAACCTGGAAGAGCTGAGCAATCTAAACCCTTTGGAAGTAAAGTCCCAGAGGTGCACATGGAGCTATTGGGTTTGGTGTTTGTCCTGCTGGGTTTTGGTCTTGTTTTGGTTCCATATTTTCCCGCACTATGCTTCATTCCTCCTTTTGGAATGGGAAGTGGCTTAGTTCCACTGTATGTTGGAGTAATGTATTTGCCTTTGATTTTACAGGAGCTTACAGTTTAAGAGCTTGGCCTGTGGTCTCAGAAGAGATTTTGCATGATTGACTTTTGCATAGAATTGAGACTGGTAAAGAACAGGACTTTTAAGGTTGGAGTGAATGCATTTTGCATTTTAATATGGTCAGGAGCCTATGGGGCCAGGGAGTGGAAGTGGGGGATTTTGAAGATAGTGTCGCCCCACCCTAGGCTTTCCTTATTCAACACGTTGTTGGGCTCCGAGTTGGTGGCCGTTCTTTAGGTCTTATAAAGTGTTGCTGTTGCTGGAGGAAGTACGTCATAGGGGGCAGGCGTAGTGAGTTTAACAGCATTGCAGTCTCCAGTCCCTCTCTCTCGGCTTTCCTGTGCTCATTGCGAAATATGACCCTCGACTTGCTCTCTCTGCCAGCCCTGGCCCCATGCCTCCTCCACATGGACTCTAATTCCCCGAACCGTCATTTGTAAGCTCAAATAAACCCTCCTTTTAAAAGTGTCCCGTTTTGATCAGATGGTTTTATCACAGCAACAGAAAAGTGACCTAATATACGCATTCCAAAAAAGATGTTAATATCCAAAGGTGTTTATGACAAGTACATTGGGGGATAAAAAAGAAAAACAGTATAATTAAGGGCCTTAAAAATAGGTAAAATATGGATATTATGCCAGTGGAATATTGTTCAAAAAGTGTAAAAAATTATCATAGTATAGTACCATCAATAAAAGTCGAATACATGAGGGGCTGGAGAGAGGCTCTATAACTAACTGGAGCACAACCGCTCTTGTAGAGGACCCGGGTTGGATTCCCCAGCACCCACATAAAAAAAAAAAAAAAAACTGTCTTTAACTCCATTCCAGGGAATTTGACGCCCTCTTTGCTGACCTCCGCAGCAGTGCATGACACGGGTGCAACAACCTATAGGCGATTGTATCTTCGTTGATAGATGAAAACAACGTCTGATAATGGTTAAAGATGGGATGTTGGGCTGGAGAGAATAGCCTAGCGGTTAAGAGGCCCGACTGCTCTTGCCAGAGGACCCGGGTTCGGATCCCAGAACCCACAAATGGGCGGCTAAGAACTGTCTGTAACTCCAATTTCCAGGAGAACCTCCAGCTCCAGGGGTCTGAGACCCTCTTGTCTGACCTCTGGCACTGCACGACACTGGTGTGCTAACCTACATGCAGACAGGAATTCATTCAGCCACATAACAAAACTAAATTAAAAATGAAAAAAAATGAGAAGGGATTAGGTAGGAATGTGGACAGATAATCTATTTGCACTGAACGACTACAGTGGTCACCTGACTGCTGAGATCCTTGGGGTCCGCCTAATCTCCTCCTATTTTTGCTTTTTTTTCTTTCTTTTTTTTTTAGTTATTTATTTTGGTAGTGGATATTATTGTCCTTGCATGCAGGTCTGTGCACCCGTGTCGTGCAATGCCGCGGAGGCAGAAGAGGGTCTCGGATTCCCATGGAACTGGAGTTCTCCTGGAAATGGAGTTTTACAGACGGTTTTTAGAGCCGCCAGTGGGTGCTGGGATCGACCCGGTCCTCTGCAGGCGTCGGTGCTCTTAACCGTAGGCTATCTCTCCAGCCCCCTCCCTATTTTCAAAGGTCAATCATCAAACATATTTCAGAATTTCAATCATCAAACATATTTCAGAAAAAAAAAATTCAGAAAACTTAAGTTTCTCTTCGTCTTCTCAAAACAAAGGCACACGAAGGAAAGACAGCAACTCAACCCAACTTCTAAGGGCTGATGGTGGAATAGTTAGTAGAATGCGTTCCAGCAAGCCAGCTGGGCCTGTTGATGACATTGGGAATCGTGTGAAGCTGAGGGTTTGGTAGACAGGAGGAGGGTTAATACACCAGGAACAACACATGCTTCTTGTGCCATATGTTCTTGATTTCATACAGAAGAAATGAGGACTGCCCATGGAATGCACATACAGCGTCGACTGGCCCTAGGACCAAAACGTTCCAAGGAGGAAAAGAAATTTGTTGGGTGGTGAGACAGTCCAGGGGGAGAAGGTTTTGTCTTTGAGCTCGAAGACAGGAATTCGATCCTCAGCAGCCACATGGTAGAAGGAAAACTCATCCTCTGAGGGGGGGGTGTCCTTGGGCCTTCCATGTTTGCATCATGACATGCAGTGCCACCAATAATAAATGTAACAAAAAGAAATGACCAGGTGAATGCCTAATTCTGGATATTAAAAATGTACGGCATGCATAGTGGCCCATGCCTTTAAATCCCAGGCACTCAGGAGCAGAGGAAGGTAGATCTCTGTGAGATTGAAGGCCACTTAGCCTACATCGTATGTTCCAGACTAGCTGGGAATACAGGCAGCCCTGTCTTAAAATAAAAAGCAAAAAAAAATCGAAATAACATATAAAATGCTGGAATAGTAAAGAAGCCCAGGGTGGCGCATTACTTTTAATCCTAGCCGTGGAGGCAGAGCAGGCGGATCTGTGTGAGTTCAAAGCCAGCCTGGTCTAACAATGTGAGGTCCATGACAGCTTGGGCTTACAGGAGACCCTATTCCTCGAAAAAAAAGAAGCCCAGCTAGAAAAGAGAAATAAGATGTAGTGAATGCAAAACACTTATGTTTAACAAAGTTTCCAAAATAAAGTTAAAATGGACATGTGGGGCCCCGGTCAGTGGTGGAAACACACCTTTAATCCATCCTAGCACTTCCCAGGAGGCGAGGCAAGCATAGCTCTATTGTGGAGTTCAAGGCCAGCACTGTTGCTACGGTGATTTCCAGGACAGCTGGGTCTACAGGGAGAACCCTGTCTCAAAAAAAAAAAAAAAAAAAAAAAAAGGAAAATGGATAAATGTGGGAACTGAGGTGATGGGTCAGCAGGTAAAAGCGCCTGTTGCTCAAGCATGAGGTCCTGAGTTCAGGTCTCCAGCACCCATGTAAAAATCTGGGCACAGTAATACATGCTTATAACCACGGCTGATCCCAGAGGCGGCCAGTCAGCCCAGCAGCCAGTGGGTGTCAGGTTCTGTGAGAGACCTTTTCTCAGAAGATGAGGTGGAGCCCAAAAGAGGAAGAAGACACTAACAGCTGGCCTCTACACATGCATGCACACACACATACATGTACACACACATGTACATACACACATACCCACATGAATAGATACCACACCCATTCACAGAAAAAGAAAATAAAAAGGGAATCCTCACTGATTTGCCTGTAGGTCTTCAATTTCCAAAAGAACTCCTTTCTCGTGTAGTCTTGCTGCTGTGTATTTCAGAGAAATCTTTTTGCTTTTCTTTCCTTTCATTTCTCTAGGCTTTTTGGAGACCCTGTAAAAGAAAAGGAAAAAAAAAAAATGACATTATGCCACTTTCTACCAAGTCCCTGGATGATATCAGTAGCACGAGTGTAAGTAAGAGGCCAACTGTAAAATGGCACATGAATGTCAAGGAAATAAAAAGAGGGAAGGAGAAAGGTGTATGTAATTTCAGGGTCTGGGATCCCCAAATGTTTACTGATGGACAACAGATTAAATAAAGCACTTTATTGAGCTATTCCATGGAAAAGTATGCAGTCATTCAAAGTGAGGGCAGAGCTGTGTCTGCTTAAAGGGCCAGAAATAATGTCATCTCTAACAACGAACACACATGGTCACTAAGTCTTGGTTTCTAAATGGAACCAGGGATGCTTGGAGAAGCCATCGTTCCAGGACTGGCAGGGAAGCCTACAAGTTGAACCTGAAGCATCTTATGCCAGAAAGCCAGGAGGCATACAGAGAATGCAGGACATGTCGGAGTTACAGGAGTCAGCTCTCCCAGATGGGCTAGGCGGACCATCTCCTCAGTGACAGCCCTGCTTTCCTCCAGAGAAGGCTGAGAGTGATCGAGCCAGAAGCCAGGAGTGCAGACAGCAAAATATTAAACCCACATGAAGAGCTCACGGTACTCTGTCTGCTCAACCTGTCTGAGGTTTGGAATTCTAAAATAAAATATTAGGATCATGTAGCTTCTGTCCTGTATGAAGGGGAGGTTGCGGGTTGACTACAGCACCAGAAAGCCCGAAGTTAGAATACTTCTTAGGAGGTTTGTTTGAGGCAGGGCCTCTTTCTGTTGGCCTGGTTGACTTTGAACATGCAGTGATCTTCCTGCCTCTGTTCCTAAATGCTTACAGGTGTTTGCTACCATGCCTGGTGGAGGATTTGGAAGCACAGCTAGACTTTGGGAACAGGGAATGATCACCGTCTATGAATCAATCTCTAATTTCTAGGCTAAGGCAATTATTTCAGAATAGAAGGTGCTTAGAAAGAAGCATCTTTAGGGGCTGGAGAGATGGTCTAGCGGTTGAGAACGCCGACTGCTCTTGCAGAGGACCTGGGTTCAATCCCCAGCACCCACATGGCGGCTGAGAACTGTCTTTGACTCCAGTTCCAGGGGAATCTGATGACCTCTTCTGACCTCCGAGGCATTGCACAACACGGGTGCACAGACCTGCATGCAGACAGTACATTCATACACATATGAAAATAAATAAAAAAAAATAAAAAAATAAAAATTAAAAAATAAAAAAGAAGCATCTTTAAACCCCTCTCTGTCTCCCACACTGCACTAACAAATGGAACTAGGCGATTACACAGACAATAAAGAATTAATGCAGTGAATAGGCCCTGGGTGCTTTAGCAAAAAACGTTCAGTGTCAGGCTGGCAAGATGGCTCACTGGGTCAAAGTGCTTGCTGCACAGGCTTTGACAACTCTGAGTTCAATTCTTGAAAGCCATGGTAGACAGGGATAACTGACCCCCGAAAGGTGTCCTCTGAACTCCACCCATGTACCCCCCCTACACTAATAAAAAATAAAATAAAATTAAAAAAAGAGTTTTTTTTTTCCCAATGTCACTTCAGTAGCTGCTGCTTCTTTTTCACCACCCTAATTCTTTCTTTGGATTATTATTTTTTTAAATACTCACTTGCCCTTGCTGGCTAAGTTATCCAAGCAGGTTTTGATATAGCTTTTATAGTAATCCACCTGCTCTCCATAAAAGGTGGCCTTAGAGTTCAGAGCTGCGTAGGTCTGCTGCAGTTTCACCAGTTCGGCTTTCCTCCGCTGTCGGTATCTCCGCTGATTTCGGATATCCTGAGGCACATCATTAAAATTAGGAAAATAATAAGCAGCCTGAGCCTCTAGAACCATCATTGTTCATTGACATAAAATGCAGCTTTGGTTAACTTTAAACATTTCAACCATTCTTGTTTTTTTTTTAACCTTTTTTCAAAATTTATTTTTATTTATTATTTTTATTTTATATGTATGAATGTTCTGCTTGGATATAGGTAGATTCACAAATGCCTGTAGAGGTCAGAAGATAACATCCGATCTCCTGGAACTAGAGTTACCGACAGTTGTTAGCTGCCATGTGGGTGCTGAGAATTAAACAGGGGTCCCCTGCAAGGGCAGCCAGTGCTCTTAACTGCTGAGCCGTCTCTCTAGCCCATGCCAACCATTCTTGATGGCAAGCAACAAATCTCTGTTCACAACTGAAATGAAGTTCAGCATTTGCCCAGTTGGATTCTCTGAGTGATGGGGAAGTGTGCTCTTAGATCTTTCATTTTTTTAGAATTTACTTACAAAGCTGGTTTAGATCTCTTAAATTGCATCTGACTGGAGAAAAAATAGAATCAAGTTCCTAGGTGCACATGGCATTACCTAAGAGTGATTCACAGAGAGGGCCTGAAACTCTGAGCCCCTAGCTTGAGATGATTTACACAAATCAGGTTGATCACAGGATGACCAACTTCATATATCATATAGCAACTAAAAAAAGATCTGAACAGCCAGGCGTGGTGGCACATGCCTTTAATTTAGCACTCAGGAGGCAGAGGCAGGTGGATCTTTGTGAGTTCAAGGCCTGCCTGGGCTACAGAGAGAGTTCCAGGACAGCTGGGGCTACAGGGAGACCCTGTCTTGAAAAGACCAAAGGAAAAAAAGATTGTCTCCCGTTAATTTAGGCCATACAGTATATCACCTCGGGTGAGGTCCTGAGAATCAGAGGGGGTTTCTTGGATTGCACTGGTCTTCCCACGAGCAGCCATGCTGTGGTCTGCACAGCTACTGTCCCTTCCCGAGAATCTGAAGCAGCTGTACACAAGGCCAGCCTACTGCTGCTTCAGACGTGGTGCCCAGACGCAGTACCCTGGCAATGTCGTTGATGAGCTCCTGGTATCTGTTCTTCGGGTCCACGCTCCCAAGCTCCGTTAGCTTCTTCAAGCCTGCCTGGATCTTCTCCTTCTTCTCCTGGAGGCTAAGATTATTATCTTCCTTTATTGACTTTGACTTTTTCATCTTGTCAGGGGTTTTGGCATCCCGGATAGCACGTCTCTGCATAGCCCTCTGATGTTCAGCTTCCTACAGATTCAAACACTTGATAAGTTCACTATAACACCCTTAAACTTGGCTGTATGTAGCATATCTCTACTTGAATTTAAGGAGCTCCCAAATTCCACTAAAGAAACAGGAGAACACATTTTGTCCTTCTATCAAATGAACAACAGTGCAGAACAGAGATAGCCCATTCCACCCAGCAGACGGAACATCTGTGAACACAATTTGCTCAGGGCTTCCTGGACAGTTAGACAGTCAGGAGACTACTCTATTGGCTACAAAATTCATTTTTTTTCCTTTCTAAGCAAACTATATTTAATCCTTTATTATTCCCTATCTTATTTTGGAATGTTTAAGCCAATACATTTTATTCAAAATGTGGCTCGATATAACTACACTAACATAACAGCAGCACCCAGTAAATCCTTGCTCGTTTTTGACACCAAGCCCAGGCTGAAGAATAAACTAGCCCCTCTCTGTTTTTCAACATGCTGGAAACACCAGTATCTTAACAAGGGAAACCCTTTCTTTGATTCTGCCATCTTTCTTGACCCTTCTCCTTACTTAAAAAATTTTCTTTAAAATTACTATTATTAATATTATTGCTATTATTATTATTATTATTTTGGTCTTTTTGAAACAGGTCTCCCTGTAGCTCCAGATGGCCTGGAACTCACTATGCAGAGATCTGCTTGCTTCTGCCTCCCAAGTACTGGGAATAAACGCGTACACCACATGCCTGGTTTTTTTTTTTTTTTTTAATTTATGATTGTTTTGCCTGCATGTACATAGGTGCTCCATGTTCGCATAATGTCTGCAAAGCCCAGAGGAGGGCATCAGATCGCCTGGAATTACAAGGTATAGATGATTAGCAGCCATGTGAGTGCTGGGAACTGAATCTGTGTCCTCTGAAGAGAAGCCAGTGCTCTTAACCACTGAGCCATCTCTCCACCCCCTTGGTTTAAAAAAAAAAAAAAGTGCCGGATGTGGTGGTGTATGCCTTTAATCCCAGCACTTGGGAGGCAGAGGCGGGTGGATCTCTGTAAGTTCAAGGCCAGCTTGGTCTACATAGTGAGCTCCAGGCCATGTGGGGCTAAAGGGAGATCCTGTCTCAAAAAGACCCCCCCCCCCAAAAAAAAATTGTGACAGGGTCTTGCCATACAGTTCAGGCCGGCCTTGAATTTGGCAATCCTCCTGTCTTGGATTTCCCAAGAAACTGGGATTATATCATATCAGACCCAGCAGATTCTTCTTTAAAAACATAAATATCTTTTCTGACATCAGTATCCACGGCTGTCATCATCAATTATAACTCTTCGCCCCCAATCTAATGACTTTTCTTAATGGTCATCTTGCTCATTTTCTCTGTATTTTCTCCTTGCCCCTTAGCATAATAGGTGTGGTCCTTTATGTATGCTAACTCTTGGGAATATAGGGGCATATTATCACAACTGGTTTCTATAATGCTGGACATCAAATCTAGGCCTTCGTGCATGTTAGGCAAGCACTCTACCAACTGAGCTACATCCCCAGCCAGTTAGCTTAAAAATGTTTGTGTGTGTGTGTATGTATGTGTGTGTGTACACATTCATGAGGGTGTCTGAGGAGGCCAGAAGAGGAAGTCAGATCTACAGATGACTGTGAGCAACCTGATACAGGTGCTAGTCGTCTACAAGAGCAGCGAGCGCTTTCAACTCCAGAGCCACCTCTCCAGCTCGTCCCTGTTATTTATTATTTTTTTGGTCTTTTTGAGACAGGGTCTCCCTTTAGTCTCAGCTGCCCTGGAGCTCACTCTGTAGACCAGGCTGGCCTTGAACTCACAGAGATCCACCTGTCTGCCTCTGGAGTGCTGGGATCAGGTGGCTGTTTAAAGAATGGTTTATACCGGAATATTTGCAATGGTCTGTAGTTCAAACTCACAACCCCTCCCAACTGTGATTCCTTTGCTCAATATTCCCCTTCCTTCGATGTCAAACACCATAGAAGGGGCAGAGACACACAGAATTGGATCTAAGCCTGGAACTGCCACAACCAGATGATGGTGTTAGGTAAGTTATTTAATAGTGTGGTCTTGGTTTCTGCATCTGCAAAATGAAAAGCTTCCCCAGGGGCATTACAAGGACTCAATTAAACATTAAATCAGAGTTCTAAACAAAAGGTTCAGAATAGAATAGTTTTTCCTTCCTTACTTGAAACTTCTATCTAGATTAAAGATATGGCAGGTTGGGGTTTTTTTGTTTTGTTATTTTTGAGACAGGGTCTCCCTGTAGCTCCAGCTGTCCTGGAGCTCACTCTGTAGACCAGGCTGGCCTTGAACTCACAAAGATCTGCCTGCCTCTGCCTCCCAAGTGCTAGGATTAAAGGCGTGCACCACCATGCCCAGATCCAGAGCTGTTTTTTTCTTTTTTTTTTTTTTTGGTCTTTTCGAGACAGGGTCTCCCTGTAGTCCCAGCTGTCCTGGAACTCACTCTGTAGACCAGGCTGGCCTTGAACTCACAAAGATCCGCCTGCCTCTGCCTCCCAAGTGCTAGGATTAAAGGCGTGCGCCACCACGCCCGGCTTAAGAGCTGTTTCTTAATAAAAAGGGATCCCCCCATGCTTCAGACTTGGAACCAAAACAACGAAGAGCTTTCACACTTGACAAATGAGTCTAGATGGGAAGTGGTTCCCCAGCCCTCTCACTTACTGCCCCAGGACCTGTGCGCCACCACGCCCGGCTTAAGAGCTGTTTCTTAATAAAAAGGGATCCCCCCATGCTTCAGACTTGGAACCAAAACAACGAAGAGCTTTCACACTTGACAAATGAGTCTAGATGGGAAGTGGTTCCCCAGCCCTCTCACTTACTGCCCCAGGACCTTACCAAACAAATGGAAGACTGAAACGGTCTGTCCTGAAGCACAGCCCCATCATCAATATCAAATGGCCCCTTATCTTTACAGTGCCAAATTCCTGCCTAGCTTTGGGGTTCTAAATAATTGGGTCTCGGGCTATGCTTTTCTTGGTATTCCCCTCTGGGGTCTTCTCCAGATCTGCAGTCTCATCTCACTGTGTTCGTTCTTCCTTGGCCCACTGTGCTGTGGGCTCTCCTGTCCAGAATGCCCTTTCTAATCTTTGATCACACCCCAATCCTCCCCGTTCTTTAAGTTTGGGTCCAGCTCCATTTCTTTTGTGAGGCTTTCCTGATACGCTACTACTCCTTGGCCTCTAGCCTTAAACTTCTATCATTTTTAAAAAATATTTTATTTTATTTTTTTGTATGTGTATGAATGTACTGTCTGCATGTAGGTTTGTGCACCCATGTGGTGCAATGCCGCAGAGGTCAGAAGAGGGTCTCAGATTCCCCTGGAACTGGAGTTCTCCTGGAACTGGAGTTACAGTCGGTTCTTAGCCACCATGTGGGTGCTGGGGATCGAACCCCGGTCCTCTGCAAGAGCAGTCGGTGCTCTTAACCGCTAGGCCATCTCTCCAGCCCAACTTCTATCATTTTTATAATCAATCATAAATTGATTAATGACATGAAAATAGTCAATAAAGAATTAGACAAATGGATTCTGCCCCCCTTCTCGCCTTACATTCTCATTTATCCTCATTCTCTCTTCTCTCTCTCTCTCTCCCTCTCACCCCTTCCCTCTTTCCCTTCACTGTCCCCCTTCTCTCCTCCCTCTCCCCATTTCTCTTCTCTGAATGTAAAGGCCAATAAGCTTCAAGGCCCAGGAACACCTTCTGGATTTAGGAACCACCAACCTTCTCAGACAAAGCCTTAAGTGCCACTACCCTATGGTTAAACCCATGTTCACCCAAGATCCACTCTGTTCCCTGCGCCCCACCCCCGAGCCTGGGATGGGCCTGTCATAGGAAAGTTTATCCAGCTTAGGAGAAAGATGGGCGTTAACTCTGATTTCTACCTGTTCACTGGTAGCTGGCGTTTCTAGGATTTCAGTCAAAGTCTCTCCTGGCTGGAAGCGGATGACATCAACGATTAAACGTTTCGTGCTGAAATGAGATGGGGAACCATTTCAGCGTGGCCACAGGCTCTGCTTCCTGTCCACTGACTAAGAAGCAGCAATAGCAGCAGCAGTAGGTGCCTATCTATATATAACATCCATAGGGCAGCTACTGGCACAAGGAACAAGGGATGACAACAGAATTGTACTCGGGAGAATTTTCAAGACTGTAATTTTATTTTATCACATTAGGAAAATAAGTCCTGTGCCAAGTTCAATATGTGAGGTGATAAGAACTGTGCTGGGTGGGCCTGAGAGGCCAGGCTAGTAGAACCCAGCAGCTCCCTCACGGAAGGCCCAGTATTCTACCTATGTCCTTTTCCCTTTCAATACTCACTTCAGCAAGATGGTTCGAGCATCCATCTCTGCATTCTCATCTCCAGGCACATCAAACTTGTTGGTCAATGTGAGAGACACTTCTGTCTTAGCCAGTGCTTCCTTACTGGGGTCATTTAAGCTGCCACAACTTTCCCCTGCAGTTTGGGAGGATAGAAAGAGTCAATGCAATAAAAAGACATTTTAGCATGGTGGCGCACACCTTTAATCCCAGCACTCAGGAGGCAGAGGCAGGCGGATCTCTGTGAGTTCAAGGCCAGCCTGGTCTACACAGCAAGATCCAGGCCAGCTGGGGCTACAGGGAGACCCTGTCTCAAAAAGACCAAGAAAAAAAAAATTTTTTTAGAGGGAAAAATCATATGAAAATGATGCAAGTATAACATAATACTTGAATAAAACAACACACAGTGTGGCAGAACAACTTTAACTGAGAGGTCAAAGAAAATATTATGTCAAATGACTAAGAAAGAGGATCTAGGGACTGGAGAGATGGCCCATGCATTAAGAGCACTGGCCACCCTTGCAGGGGACCTGGGTTTGGTTCCCAGTACCCATATGGCAGCTAATAACTGTTAACTCCAGTTCCAAGGAATCTGATGCTCTCTTCTGACCTCTGTGATCATTACACAAACACTGCATATTCACATGCAAGTAAAACACCCATTATACATAAAAAAAAAAAACACTACCACATTCAAAAAAGATCCATAATATAGTAATTTCATAAGTATGTAAAAAATTATTGCAACAATTCAATAGCAGAATTCTCTTTCAAAATATTCTTTCCTTAGCCAGACAGGGTGGTGCATGTCTTTAATCCTAGCACTCAAGAGGCAGAGGCAGGTGGATCTCTGTGAGATTGAGGCTAGTTTGGTCTACATAGTGAGTCCCAGGCCAATTGAAGCTAAAGGAGATCCTATCTTAAAAAAAAAAAAAGACAAACAAACAAACAAACCAAAAAAACCTACACCTTTACAATTTGAAATTGTACATGAACATGATTATTTTTGTATTTGATCTCTTTGACTGGATTCAGCTCCTTATAGACTGGGCCTACATCTGTTTGTTTCCCAGAATGTATCTAAAATTTGGAACAGTTCAAAAACAGACAACGACAACTCTACCCTGCCATGTTCCCCACTTGCCTTCTGAAACATAAGGAAGAACATTACCTATGAGGGACTCAATGGTGGGCACCTCGCCAAGGTCATCCAGCAGCTCATGGATCGGGTCGTTATGCTCTGGAGCAATGGCATCCTGATGATCTAACAGGAGCTGCAAAGACCCAGTGATGGATCCCACTTTCATCCTCAGCCCTCTGTCCTCACCCACAAGGCCCAACAGTGATCTGCATAAGAGGACAAGCTACAAAGCTTTTGCCACATCCAAAGGACAAATAAGCTAAGCCATTAGACAGTGTGAGGGATCAACTAGTACGCTGGGCTCCATGAAGCAACATATACTGTGATCATGTCCTGGCCTTCTCTTTAGATCTTGGCCATAAGGGATTCAAATGCTCTCCATGTAAAAAAGCAACAGAACACACAGACCTAGCTAAATTCATCACTGAACCCTAGCAGCAGTACAATAACCCACATTTAGATTTGTCCTAAGTACATAGCTCATTGTTTTGTTTTGGATCTTTGTAGAGCTGAGGATTTGAGCTCAAGTTTGTGTACATTCTCTTTTTACTTAGGGAGGAACACACCAGATTGACTTGCCACTATCTTAGTGCTATGTCACAGACCTCCAGTATGCTAGTATTCTAGGTAATACACTCAGAAAGGACAGAAATCTGGGCTGGAGAGATGGCTCAGCAGTTACGAGCACAGACTGCTCTTGCAGAGGACCCAGGCTCAAATCCCAGCACCCACGTGGCAGCTAAGAACCATCTTAGGCTGGGCATGGTGGCGCACACCTTTAATCCCAGCACTTGGGAGGCAGAGGCAGGCAGATCTCTTTGAGTTCAAGGCTAGCCTGGTCTACATAGCGAGTTCCAGGACAGCTGGGACTAAAGGAAGACCCTGTCTCAAAAAAAAAAAAAAAAAAAAAGATAGAAATGTCATTGACATTTCATATATGTCTTTGTGTACATATTTCTTGTTTTACATGTCCCCAAAGGGGGAAAGAAATTGTTCAAAAAACCTGGACTAACAAGAGTTCCCAGGGGAAAGCCGGAGCCACAGTGGGAGAAGCTGGCATTCCAGGCTGTGCGCGGGATGATGAAGCAGAGCGCTGGGCGAGGAGCAGCGAAAACTCCACCCTACCAAGCCGCCAGGTTAGTGCTCACAACGCACCTTTTAGAGCCCATTCCTGGGGATTCTGGGTCAGGACACATGTATGTGTGTTTGGGGGTACGAGGGGCTTGGAAAACACTTTTTTCAATGCCAATCTGGATGATTTGGATGGAAGTGGCCTGGGGAAAATTTGCATAAGCTAAACAGAAGCCATTTCAAATACTAAGCCGGGCTGGGGTACAGCTCAGACGCAGAGCACTTTCCCAGGACAAACTAGGTCCTGGATTTGATTCCCAGCACCACCAGCAAAACACGAGACAAAAACCAGATGTGGCATCATCAAGATGACAAGAAGGCCAGCTACCTGGCCACCTGAGAGACTGAGCAGCTGCCAAGGAGGGTAATTAATGCAGTGAAATTAGGAAATTAAGAAAAACACTTACAGTGTGGGTGTTGATGATCTCACCAATGGAGATGTAGATGACCGGCTTGGTGAGGGTGACGAGATCAGAATACTCATCCACATTAAATTTATCCTGGAGCTCGGGGACGTCACAAGCAGTTTGGAAAAACCGTCTGAAAGGAAGCACCAGTGACATTCACATAGAAGCCAACAAGAGGACAGTCCCCAAACTGTTCAGATAAGAACCAGTCAAGACAATTACATTGTGGAGAGACTGCTGCGGGTCTGTGGTTAAATTCCTCCTTGGCTGTCTTGGGAGATAATCAACTTTCTCTGTCTAGTTTTAATCCTACCCACAACAATCCCTCAACTACAAGTTAAAACAGTTCTAAAATACCCCTAAAAATTTCCTCTGAGGTACATAATTCAAAAGGAAATGTTAATTTACAAATATGCAAAGCACTCTCTGATTTTTCTTTGGTTATAGAAGTGACCAGGGGCTTAATGTGTAAACATCACTTTTACATGTAGTACTATCACATATGCAAATTATCTTCATAAGGAACACATCAATTTCTGGATGTGCCTTTCAAACACCCATCCTACAACACAACAGTCCAGGGGGAAAGTGGTGGGTGACATTTAAACTTGTCTTTCCCCTCAGAATCTTTTAAGTATCTTCTACCTTTCCCTTTACCTGAATTTCTGGTAGGACTGGGCAAGATACTCGTTAATGATGCTTAAGTGGGCATTATCACCCAGAAACATCTTATTGGAAGCTGCATGCTGGAGCATCTTTGCAATGGAGCCCAGATTTCGACGCTGGTCTGTCGTGAGCTGGCCCCCTGCCGACAGGTCAATGATGTCAAAGGCATCAGGAGCTACGATGGCTGGGTTCATGTATCGGTAGTAAAGCAAGTTACCAATAATCTGAAACAGAAACAAAGGTATGAAAGACACTACCATCGAGGGAGCCACAGATAAGTTCGATAGCAATGAAAATGAGAAAATGCAGTCCTGTGAGGAAAAGGTAAACCAAAAACACGCACCAACATGCACACATGCACGTATGCTTTCTCTTAAGACCTAGAACTCAAAAACAAAAAAGATATTTTATGGAGGGGGAATAATGGAAAACTGAAAACCACTGCCAAGATAAATGGAAGAGCAGATCCAGAAGGTGACATTTAAGGTGTGTACCAACATTCCACGGAATCTCTTGGTAGCAAATAAGGCACCTGTCATCCATCTGCATCTCATACAGGTATGTGGGCTTTATACTGAACGTAAGTCCTTAAGCATGATCTATTTAGCACAATGCAATTTGTCCAGCCCCACCATCTGCATGCCTTAGAGTGAAAAGGCCAAGTTCATGCCTCTGAAATGAAATTCACTCGACATACATCTCTTCCACAGAAGAATTCAAGGACAGTCACAGCATTTCCCCTAGAGTTTCAGAAAAAATAAAATTAATTCACCTGAACAGAAAGTCTAGAATCGAGGCCTCACTGTAGGAAAGCACAGAACTAGGAGAGAGAAGAAAATAGCGTTCAGATTAAAAACTAAACGGAAAGGAGCATAGCCGAGTAAGAAAAGAGCTCCCAGCAGAGCCTGCACAGAACAATTGTGCTCAGTACTATTCACCTGGCTACCAGTAGAGGGAGCAATTCTTCAGAGAAAAGACAGGACCCAAGACAGGAAAAACCCAGCTTCTTCCACTTGTTTGGTGAACAGTGAACACTGTGTGCCAGTCGAATTGAATAGGAACTGTTTCAGAGTAGAAGGGCTACCATTTCCTTTTTACACCTGCTTTCAAAAGCTCACAGTCAAGGACAAGCTGCATCAAAGCTGATGTTCAGGCACTTCCTGACAGTCTGTAGTCAGGACTAGGTTCCTAACACCTTCCTCAAACAGCTATGGAAATTAGGGTAGGGACCCTCCAGCTTTCAGATTCTCACCTTCAGCAGCTCATCCTCACCAGCATCAGGGAACTTCTCGTGCAGGGAGTCCTTCAGCACTTTAGCAATGAAGCGCATCCCGTAACTGTGGGATGGACAAGACTATGAGATTAGGACTGCACAGCAGAATACCAATGCCAGGTTATATGTGGGTCACAACTAATGGCACTCACGGGATTTTGTCCACAGAGCTGATGATGGCAGAGAGGAACTTGTCTGTCACGGCCCTCATGTTCCTGATGGAGTTGTCTAGCCTTGTCTTCACTTCTTCATGAGCCAGGGCCTGCTCAGGGGTCACATCATAGGGCAGTTTGCTGGGAAGAGAGAAATAACCACCAGTCATGTTAGACCAACCTCCTGAAAGAGCTTGAGGCAGAAACCATGCCTTTCGTCAAGAGAAAGACCCAGAAAGGTTAGCTGACTCCAGCTCATATGCATAAAACCTATTAAGTAGAAGGGCTAGAATTTTAACTTGAGTTTTCAACTGTGAATTGGGTGCCTTTGGATATGTCCCAGATACTCTGATAAACATCTAGCAGTAAAAGATAAATAAAATATCCTATCTCCTCTTGAGTCTCTCATGATGCAGCAGGAGAGACACACAGACAGGTTAATTAGAAGCATAAGAGCTAGAGGTGTAGCTCAGTGGTGGAGCATCTGCCTCGCACAGCCAAACTCTCAGGTAACCCCTAGCAATGAAAAAAAAATGCTCATAAATATTAAAAAAAATTTTTTTATTAATTTTTATTTATTTCTGTATGTGTATGAACGTACTGCCTGCATGCAAGTTTGTGCACCAGTGTCGTGTAATGCCGCGGAGGTGAGAAGAGGGTGTTGGGTTCTCCTGGAACTGGAGTTTCAGATGGTTCTCGGCCACCATGTGGGTGCTGGGGATCGAACCCGGGTCCTCTGTAAGAGCGGTCGGCACTCTTAACCACTAGGCCATCTCCCCAGCCCCAATGCTCATAAATATTAAGTTCACTAGAAGTGCTGCAGACCACAGGAAGGGCCTTCTACTCAGACTGAAGAAAGGAAGGCTCCCAAAAGAAACATCTCAACTTGGGAAAAGATGAGGAATCTTCTAGGAGGGAAGGTCGTATACAAAGAGAGGAAAGATGGAGAAGAGAGTGGAAAAGTTAACAGAGATGAGGTCCTGGAGGCCTTGCATGTACTGATAAGTCTAGGCTTTCCTAGAAGCCAGATGTAGCCATTAAAAAGAGCTCTGTGATAGCGGGGTGTGGTGGCACACGCCTTTAATCCTAGCACTTGGGAGGCAGAGACAGGCGGATCTTTGTGAGTTCAAAGCCAGCCTGGTCCAGGACAGCTGGGGCTATAGGGAGACCCTGTCTCAAAAAAAAAAAAAAAAAAAAAAAGAGCTCTGTGGTAGTGGTAGTGAGATGGTTCAGTGGTAGTGAGATGGTTCAGCAGGTAAAGGGACTTGCCAAGCAAGCCTAGAAACCTGAGTTTCATCTCTGAGACCCACATAAAGGTAGAAGGGGAGAACTGACTCCACAAAGTTGTTCTCCGTATGTCCTCCCTCCCCCACCACCACACATGCATAAAATAATAATTTCAAAAGTTAAGAATTCTGTGTTAAGCCAGACGTTAAAGGTGGTGGCACACACCTTTAATCCTAGCACTTGGGAGGGAGAGGCAGGCAGATCTTTGTGAGTTCAAGGCCAGCCTGGTCTACAGAGTGAGTTCCAGGACAGCTGGGATTACAGGGAGACACCTGTCTCAAAAAGACCCCCCCAAAAAAAGAATTCTGTGTTAAGCCGGGCATGGTGACTGTGGTGGTTTGAATGAGTGTCCCCCATAGGCTGTAAGTATTCAGACATTTGTCTTCAGTTGGTGGCACTGTTTTTGGAGGTCTTAGAAGGTGTGGCCGTGCTAGAGGAAGTACGTTATTGGGGGCAGGCTTAGTGAGTTAACAAGCCTCGTGGTCTCCAGTCTCTCTCTCTGCTTCCTGTGCTCTTTGTGAGATGTGACCCTCAGTTTGCTGCTCCAGATCCAGCCGCCATGCCTCTCGCCACAATGGACTCTAATTCCCTGGAACCGTCAATTGTAAACTCAAATAAACTCTTCCTTTTATAAGTTCCTTGGTCAGGGGGCTGGAGAGATAGCCTGGCGGTTAAGAGCGCCGACTGCTCTTGCAGAGGACGCCGGTTCGATCCCCAGCACCCACATGGCGGCTAAGAACCGTCTGAAACTCCAATTCCAGGAGAACTCCAGTTCCAGGGGAATCCGATACCCTCTTCTGACCTCCGCGGCGTTGCACGACACGGGTGCACAAACTTGCATGCAGACAGTACACTCATACACATACAGAAATAAATAAAATTAATAAAAAAAAAAAATTAAAAAAAAAAAAAAGTTCCTTGGTCATGGTGTTTTATCACAGCAACAGAAAAGTGACTAATACAGTGGCACACACCTTTAATCCCAGCAATTGGGAGGCAGAGGCAGGCAGATCTCTGTGAGTTCAAGGCCACCCTGGTCTACAGAGTGAGCTCCAGGCCAGCTGGGACTAAAGGGAAACCCTGTCTCAAAAATGCAGGGAAAAAAAAAAAAAGAGAATTCTGTGTGGGCCAGTTTTTATCCCACTACTTGGGAGGTAGGCAGATCTTTGTGAGTTCAAGGACAGCCTGGTCTACATAGTGAGTTCCAGGCCAGTAAAGGCTACATAGTGAGACACTGTCTCCAAAAACAAAAAAGAATCCTAGGGGGTAGAGAGATGGCTCAGTGGTTAAGAATACTTGCTATTCTTCCAGAGGACCTGCGTTCAAATCTCCAGTAACACATGGAGGCTAACAACTACCTATAACTCCAGTTCCAGAGGATCTGACATCTTCTGGACACAGGTGTACTTACATACATGCAGGCAAAAACACTTATAAAATAAAATTAAAATATTTTTAAAAAGAATTCTGTATTTGGGGAAGATTGCTCCTGCTCACTATGAGGTATAAATTAAAGATGGATAGACACAGGAGAAAGAGATAAGAAAGCAGTACCCTGGCATGAACCAAAGAGACAGCAGGAAGGGCCAGGAAAAGAAGATCCCACAGACACTGAAGAGACACAGTCACATGGCTTGGTGTCTGTTAAGAGAACAGAAGCTAGAGGCCCTGAAGAGCTTACTCAAGAGAGGCCACTGAGTTAGTCAGAAAAGAGTGACTGGGGAGGCAGCTCAGTTGTACAGTGTCTACATAGCACACAAAGCCCTGGGTTCTATCCCCAGCAATGAATAAATCAGATAAGGTTGTCTATGCTCAGGAGGCAGAGGAAGGAAAGTCAAGAGTTCAAGGTCAGGGCTGGAGAGATGGCTCAAAGTACTGGCTGCTCTACGAGAGGACACAGGTTCTGTTCCTAGTACCCACATGATAGCTAACAGCTATCCATAACTCCAGTTCTAGGGGATCCAACGCCCTCTTCTGACTTCCATGGTAATTTTACAACACAGGTGAACTGACATCCATGCCAGCAAAACATTCATAGACATAAAATAATAATTTTTTAAACAGTTCAAGGTCATCCTCAGCCGCACAACAAGTTCAAGGGCAGCCTGGGATACATAAGGTCCTGACTGGAAAAAAAAAAAAAAAAAAAAAAGAAAAAGAAAAAAGAAAAAAAAGCCAGGTGTGGTGTGCCATGCCTTTAATCCTACACAGGACAGAGGCAGAGGCAGAGGCAGGATCTCTGTGAGTTCCAGGCCGAACTGGTCTACAGAGTGAGTTCCAGGCCAGCTAGGGCTATAGGGAGACCCTGTCTCAAAAAATAATACAAAAAAAAAAAGAAAAAAAGACATAAGAATTAACAGTATGCCACCCAGACCTATACTTAATAGGAAGGAAGTAAAGTCAGAGAGCTAACAGACAAAATGAAATACATGGGTCAGGGTTCTGGTATGGTCAGGTTCAAAAAATAGTAATGATTAGCTTAAATTATCTTGTAGGTCCCTAAATCTAAACCAGGTGGCCAAATAAGGGAGAGGCAGGGGAGGTTTAATAGGAAGAAAGGAGGGGCTGGAGAGATGGCCTACCGGTTAAGAGTACCAATTGCTCTTGCAGAGGACCCGGGTTCGATCCCCAGCACCCACATGGCGGCTAAGAACTGTCTGTAACTCCAATTCCAGGAGAACTCCAGTTCCAGGGGAATCCGAGACCCTCTACTGACCTCCGCGGCACTGCACGACATGGGTGCACAGACGTACATGTAGACAGTACATTCATACACATACAAAAATAAATAAAATTAAAAAAAAAAATAGGAAGAAAGGAGACTCAATGTGACCAGGGTGACAGGGATTACAGCCACACCACTATGAGTCAAAGGATGCCAGAAACTCAAGGAGCCTGAGAGAGCACTGCCTTGCCAACACCTTGACTTCAACCTAGTGATAATGGCTTCAGATTACTTCCAGAACTGTGAGAGATTACATTCCGACTGCTTTGAGCTGGCCAGTGGGTAGTGATTTGGCTATAATAGTTATGAGAAACTAAGACACATAGACAGGGATACAGGTATCATTATCATGGCTGACTGTTAGGGTTATTGATCATCCAAGGAAATAATTTAGTAGCATCCATGGGTCTGCTATCTCAGGATGGCCTGATTGACATGCCAAACTTCCCGGATAAAGATGGGGGTAGAAGTCGGTGATAGCTGAGTGCCTAACATGTATGAATCCCTGGTTCAGTGATAGTTGAGTGCCTAACATGTATGAATTCCTGGTTCAATTCCAAGTTGAAAAAAAAGAAGAAAGAAAACCAAGATGACAAGGATTTCATGATATCCAAAGATCTAAAACTCCAGTGACTAACAAAATACTAAAATCCAAATCAGATGCTAAAGGAGTCTCAACAGGGTATAAGCCCTTACTAGGAGCCAGCACACTCTGCTCTCTACCCAGGTACAGCTCCCCTGTGCACGGTGTCCTGGTACACTGAGGTGGAACGATGAAGAACACTGTTATCATACCTTGCCTCTCCCGTCTGAGACTCCATCTGATTAACCCAAGATTTGTAAATATCCACAGGGTCAGTTTTGATGTTGAGAGATTTATCATCCATGATTTCCTTCACAACGGGGGCCAAGATCTGTCGCAGGGCATTCTGGCCCCGGGCCCCACGGTTGAAACTTACAACCATCTTAATAACTGTAGGATTTCCTGTCACAATCTCTTGAATCTGATCCACCTTTGACCTATAAGACATGAAGCACAAATTCAGCTAATCTCAGAATCTATCAATTTAGGGTAAGTTTCCCAACACTTACAGAACCTTCTGACAGCTATGTACTCAGTTGTGAGAGTTAGAACTGGAACCTTCATACTTGAACCAATATTTTAACATTAACTTTTGTTATATATCTGAGGGTGGCCTCAAACTCCTGATCCTCCCTCCAACCTTTGCCTCCCAGTGCTGGGATTACAGGAACGTGCCACCATGCTGCACTAATACTGAATATGTCAAAAACTAATTTGGCTACCTTCTGTCGATCCCCCTCTCAAGAAATGGCAGTATTTCAAAACAGGTGAGATTAAAAGGTCTTTGATATCTCCTGATAAATGGTAAACTGGACAGGGATGGAGACATGGACACACTGGATATGGTAATGCTTCACCAGACTCTGGCTGTTAAGATTTAATTAATTAAAGTAATTAATTCTAGTAACTATTATTGACCTCCTGCCTCAACCTCTGGAGTGCTGGGATTAGAGGATTGTATCACTATGCTGTGCAGTTACCAACACTCCATGTTAGCTACTTTTAAAGTGAATACTCCAATTTCTTACAAACTGAGACCAAGACAAAGCAAAGGGTGGGCCGCGTCTGAGCTATGAGCATCTCGGGTGAAGAGGCCTGTGGTCTGCAGAAAGCTGCTCGTACTTGATCTCCTCCTGAAGTGCCGTCTTGAAGAGCCGCAGCAGCAAGTACTCCTCTCGCTGGTTGGATGCATAATTATAGAGTGTGAAGATTACAGAGTCCATGAACTTGGTGGACTTGTTCTGGGGCATCTGAAAAATCAGCTTGGCCAGATACGTAGGGTTGGTCTGAAATAAAACCAAGGGATAAAAAAAATCAAAAGGTACAAAATTTCCAGATAATACAAAGGCCGCCAAAAAAAATAAATAAATAAAAATCATGTTTGGGGATGGAGAGACGGCTCAGTAGAGTATTGACTGCTCTTGAAGAGGACCAGGGTTTGGGGTTCATTCAGTTCTCAGCAACCCATGTGAGTGGCTAACAACCATCTGTAACTCCAGTTCCAGGGGATGTGATGCCCTTTTATGGCCTCTGTGAACACTGTACACACACTTGCACTTACATATATGCAGACAAAGCACTGATACCCATATAAAAAAATCAATCAATCAATCAATCATGCTTCTCTCTCTCTCTTTTTTTTTTTTTTTGGTCTGTTTTTGAGACAGTCTCCCTGTAGTCCCAGATGGCCTAGAAATCACAAAGATCTGCCTGCCTCTGTCTCCAGAGTCCTGGGATTAAAGGCATGGGCCACCACACCTGGCCTAATAAACCATGTTTTTCAAGCTTCAAGGATTATAATATACAGAAGAAAATTAGGACAGCCCTTCACAAGTCCCTCGGGGGAAGTCAGGTTAAGACTCTCAGAGGGATTTGGGGGGAAGGTTTCCCCATGGAGAAGTAAATCAGCTAAGCTTTGTAAGTGCCAAACCCAGGAGTCACTTACTTGCAATAAATAAAACAGGTGCTGATAAGCTTCCAGTTTCTCTCTCTTCTCCTTGCTCAGAGCCTTGAGACCTCCTTTCTGCTTGTTTATCATCATCATATCAGACAACTGCTCCTTATTTTTTTTGGTAAGTTTTTTGCTGTGGGAAACCACATCCTATAAACAAAAACAAACATAGATCAAAAGCTTTTCAGAGCACAAACAATAGGCATTTGTAAAAAAGGGCTTCCACATTTGTATCTGAGCATGTACCAAGCTAGCCAATCCCCATTAAACTACTCAATTTTATGAAATAGTTTCTATTTTCAGTATCTCAATAGGTTCCATTCTTACTGACACTTTAATTTAAAGATCTGGCTTTTCCATGTAGGAGGGGGAAAGGTCCATGAAGTCAGTTTCTAGGAATCTATCTTAAAGAGGTCCCCCCCCCTTTATTATGTAGCTAAAGATGATCTGAACTGATTCTTGTTTCCACCTCCCTAGTTAGTGCAAGGATTAAAAGCATGCACCACTATGCTCAATTTATGCAGCGCTGGGGATCAAAACCAGGCTTTATTCACTCTAGGCAGGTACTCTGCCAACTGAGCTACATCCCCAGCCCTGAAAGCATATCTCGAGGGGTAGGAATATAGCTCAGTGGTAGATTGCTTTACCTAGCATGCCCAATACCCTGGGCTTAATCCCCAGCATGGCGAGAGAGAGTAGGACCCCCGACGGAGAGAGAAGGAGGGAACTGAGAGAGTAATGGCGAGAGAGAGAGAGAGAGAGAGAAACTCTATTAGCTGTGTATGGTGGTACTTGCTTGTAATCCTAGCTGGAGGCAAAGGAAGATAAAAAATTATGAGTCTAGGGGCTAGAGAGGAAGGCCTAGTGGTTAAGAGCACCGACTGCTCTTGCAGGGGACCCGGGTTCGATCCCCAGCACCCCCACATGGGGCTGAGAACGTCTGTAACTCCAATTCCAGAATCCAGTTCCAGAGGGAATCCAACACCCTCTTCTGACCTCGCAGCATTGCACACCACAGGTGCACAACAAACCTACATGCAGACAGTAACATTCATACACATACAAAAAATAAATAAAATTTATAAAAAAAATTTTGAAGTCTAGCCTGGACAACCTATTAAGATGCTGTCTCTAAATAAAATATACCCCCAAAAAGGACAGGGGATATAGCTCAGTGACGGAGCATGCATGAAGCTCTGGTTCAATCCTCAGTACCTAAAACAAACAAACAAACAAACTTGAATGTTATCTCAAAATTTTAAAAAGCCTAACTAAAGTGGACTGGTGAGATGGCTCAGTAAGTAAATGTGCCTACCACCAAGGGCCTTACAACCTGAGTTTTATTCCTGGGACTTACAAGGTAGATAGAAAAAAAAACACACCCATAAATTGTCTTCTAACCTCCACAGGTGTGTAATGTGCAACCCCCACCCCCATAAATAAACGTAAGAGAAAAAAAAAAAAAAAGAAGGCCTAAAGTCTGAAATCCCCAAAGTTTAAAATCCTAAATAGTGCCGGGCGTGGTGGTGCACGCCTTTAATCCTAGCACTCAGGAGGCAGAGGAAGGTGATCTTTGTGGTTCAAGGCCAGCCTGGTCTAAAGGAGTTCCAGGACAGCTGGGGCTACAAGGGGAAACCCTGTCTTGAAAATACCAAAAAGAAAAAAAAAAAATCACCGTAATAAAATTCTGGGGGAAAAAAATAGCTAGGCATGGTGATGTTAGCCTATAGTCTGAGAGGATGGGGCGGGGGTCCCTTGAGCCAGGAGTTACATAGCAAGATCTTATCTTTTTCTTTTGGTCTTTTTGAGACAGGGTCTCCCTTTAGTTCCAGCTGGCCTAGAGCCTGCTATGTAGACCAGGCCGGCCTTGAACTCACAGAGCTCCGCCTGCCTCTGCCTCCTGAGTGCTGAGATTAAAGGCCTGCACCACACGGCCCAGCGTGTAAGACCTTATCTTAAAATAAAAGTCCTAAATACATTTAGACAGTGACTGCAATGTTATGTAGAAAAGAACCCAAGTGACAAATATTTGGGGACCAAATGAGGTAATTCACAGTACATCTTGTATATAAATATCTAATGGGGCTGGCAAGATGTCGCAGTAGGTAAAGGCACTTGCTGCCAAGAATGACAACCTGAGTTTGATCCTCAGGACTCACACAGTGGAAGGACAGAAACAACTCCTCCTGTAAGCTATCCTCTGAACTTCACATATGAGCCATGGCATGCACATGCTACCCCCCCATACATATATGTACACAGACAAATTAATAAATAAATGTTGAGAATTTTAAGAAATAATTAAAATGCTTATGGTGACATCACATGCAAAGAGTTTTCTGTAAGGATACAAAATGACTGTAGGGCAAATCAGTTGAGAAGAGTCAGCCTCCATGTTCCTTGTAAGAAGCAGGCAGTAGGGGCTGGAGAGATGGCCTTGCGGTTAAGAGCGCTGACCGCTCTTGCAGAGGACCCGGGTTCAATCCAGCACCAACATGGCGGCTGAGAACCATCTGAAACTCCAAATCCAGGAGAACTCAGCTCCTGGGAATCCGAGCACCACACTTCCTGACCTCCGCGGCATTGCACGACACGGGTTGCACAGACTTGCTGCAGGCAGTACATTTTGTACACATACGAAAGATAATTAAAAAAAAGTTAATAAAAATAAAATTTAAAAAAAAAAAAAAAAAGAAGGAAGGGGGCCGTTAGGGCTGGAGAGATGGTTCAGGTTAAGAGCACTGGCTGCTTGCAGAAGACCCAGGTTCGGTTCCCAGCACCTACATGGTGGCTAACAAACATCTGTAACTCCAGTTCCTAGGGACCCAATGTCCTCTTCCAACATCCATAGGCAATCGGTGACACAGGTGCAATACACTCATTTACATAAAATAAAAACAGTTAAAAAAAAAAAGGGGGGTGGGTGGGAAGCAGGGCTCCCGAAGCAGTGCAGGGCCTGGCCAAACCTGCAGGGTGATCTTGTTCTTCACCAGCAGTCCAATCTTGATATCCATGAGATTGAGGTCATTCTCCAGCTGCTGGTTGGAGCGGATGAGGGTGATGACCTCCTCCCGCATCTTCATAAGATCCAGTTCCTCCTGAAAGTCTTGGTCACTTTGGTCTAGGAGGTGGACAAACTTTCGGACCACAATCATAGGAGGATCCTCAGCATTGACTGACCCAAAAGAAAAAAAAAGTGTATCAGACAAAGAACCAAGTTACTATGAAATGTTCTAAGCCTGGGCACAGATCAGTACAATCTTTTTTTTTTAATTTTTAATTTAATTAATTATTTTATTTTTTTAATTAATTTTATTTATTTCCGTATGTGTATGAATGTACTGCTTGCATGCAAGTTTGTGCACCCGTGTCGTGCAATGCCACGGAGGTCAGAAGAGGGTGTCGGATTCCCCTGGAACTGGAGCTCTCCTAGAATTGGAGTTTCAGACGGTTCTCGGCCGCCATGTGGGTGCTGGGGATCGAACCCGGGTCTTCTGTAAGAGCGGTCGGCACTCTTAACCGCTAGGCCATCTCTCCAGCTCCTATTTATTTTTTTTATGTGTGTGAATGTACTGTCTGCATGTAGGTTTGTGCACCCGTGTCGTGCAATGCCACGGAGGTCAGAAGAAGGCATCAGATTCCCCTGTAACTGGAGTTAAAGACGGTTCTCAGCCACCATGTGGGTGCTGGGGATCGAACCCAGGTCCTCTGCAAGAGCAGCTGGCACTCTTAACTGTTAGGCCATCTCTCCAGCCCCAGGATCAGTACAATCTTGAAAAGCTCTAGTGACACATATGATATTAATACTTGTGTTTGAGATGATGCTAAGATGACCATCAAATGTAGTCTCCTCAGTTGTGTTATTGCTGTTATCACAGAGGCTAACACGGCAAGCAACAAGACATGTAGCCACACGTTAGCAAAGGGGCTTAAATCACAAGTGGCCCCTTCCCCACAAGCCTTGCTTTCAGGACAACCAAAGTGATCCATGGAGAGTGCCCAGGACCTGGGGGGCGCAAGCACTGCCTCAACTCTTCACAGCTCAGCCACAGTTACTCACTGAGAGTCTTGTAGTCATCACGCGCTTTGTTTGCCCGAATGAAAGCCTGGATTTTGATAATGTCATTTATCTGAGGAAGAAAGAAGACATTCCTTTACTCACTTATCCACCAGATACACTATAGAACCAGTTTGACCCGCTTTACCTAAGGCTACTTACATGGTCTCTGAAATATTGTAAGCGATCTCTATAGCGCTTTCTAGCTTGATGCATCCTTGCCAGTGACTGAATCTGTGGAAAAGGGATCCTGGAACTTAGAAGGGTCCTTCATCTCAATACATCACGTTTCAACCCACATGGAAAACCCTGCTCAGGCTACCATACCTTCACAACTTCATCTTTATGGGAGCGCAGGTAAGCTAACCGATCTTGATAGGCCTTCTTCTGTTTGTATCCTCTCCACTGTGACTAAAGGCATCAAATAGTATACATGGCATTATTTCCCAAGAATCAGTAAACAACTCACCTTGTTATATTCCCTAAGCACAATTCCACGCTGAAGCTCTCAGAACTAGGACGACTAACGACACAGACCGAACTCCGCCAGGAGAAGCCAATGGCTAGTTTTATTTTTCCGATATTAGCACAACACCGCACACAGTTTGGTTTGGATTTTTTTTAATTTTTAAAAATTTATTCTTGTATGTGTATGAATGTACTGTCTGCATGCAGGTTTGTGCACCCATGTCGTGCAAGGCCGCAGAGGTCAGAAGAGGGTCTCGGATTCCCCTGGAACTGGAGTCAAAGACGGTTCTCAGCCGCCATATGGGTGCTGGGAATCGAACCCGGATCCTCTGCAAGAGCAGTTGGCGCTCTTAACTGCTAGGCCATCTCTCCAGCCCCTGGTTTGGATTTTCTATACTGGGGATTGAATCTAGGGCCTTGTATGTGCTATGCCAGTGCTCTACCACTAAGTTCTATCACCAGCCCACAATGAACACATTTTAAAATGCAGCCACTTATTGGTTGTCCTTACTGTTATCAGGTGAGGAAGCTACACATTAGTATCCTCATCTCACAGGTAAGGAAACAAAAGAGAACGGCTGTGTCTTCCAGCAACAGAGCCATAATTCCTAATTCAATTATTCCCATGATTGCGTGCTATTCTGTCTGGAAGCAAAGCCTATTATTTCTATCAAGGTTCAAATTTTACCCAGAAACACAGTGCAAGCAAACAGGAAGAGGCGCTCCCCAAATGCTTCTGTGGAACCATTAACAACCATGAAGCACAATAATTACAATGCCACAAACAGGAAGTCAGCATCCAAAGAAAGAAGAGAAAGGAGGTCAGAAGAAGCCCACTCACACACTCAGTTTTAAGGTTGAAAGTTTATTCCCCCTGCTCTAGAAGTCCACTTGCTGTGTGAGGTACCTGGATGCAGGTGATGGCGGGGATTTGTTTCTTTAGGAAGTTCATCCTAGATCGGAATTCCTGTCGAACTAAATATCCCCGGCAGCAGGCTTGCAGCTTGGTAATCAAGCCTTCATTGGCCAGCCAAAGCTGTTCTCGGTTATATGCAGCAGTCACCCCTGAGATGGAACTCTGAAAAAGCATTTGGTCATATTTAGAGACACGAGAATGGATACAAAGCATCACCCAGAGCACACAGCTAACCTCACTGTTCCCTCCATCTATACTGGACCTTTAGCAGAGCAAGGGGAACAAAGACACAAGGTGTGGCTTCCAGGGCCAGGCTGGTCTTTTCCATCAGCCCTTACTTCTAACACCTTCCCACCCATCCCCACTGGTGCACGGTGCTAGGCAAGAGCACGGCATCCCCATGTACAGCAAAGGCTCTGACTCAGCAGCCTAGAGGGTTTGGATTGTGACCACACGTTATAGAGAATTAAACTTAATTGTTTAGGTTTATTTAAAAGAAAAATAAAGACAAAGTTGTGAAGCCTGTCCAAACAACTGAGAGACTGGAGGAGAGCTGTTTAATGAGTGTTCTGTTTTGTTTTTCATTTTTTGAAACTGGGTCTCATTTCATAGCCCTGATTGGCCTGGAGCTCTCTATGTAGACCAGGCTGACTTCACAGGCACAGAGATCTGTCTTTGCCTCTGAGTGCTGGGATTAAAGACATGTGCCACTACACCTGGCAGGTTTTAATTAATTTTTGTTGAGACAGGGTATTATTATGTAACTTAGCCTGGCCTTGAAACTTTTACCATCCTGCTTCAGGCTCTCAAGTACTGAGATTATAGTTGTGTACACACAAACACACACATACCCCTTGCTGGAGGTTTTTTTGTTTTGTTTTGGTCTTTTGAGACAAGGTCTTCCTGTGGCCCCAGCTGGCCTGGAACTACATAGACCAGGCTGGCCTGGATCTCACAAAGGTCCACCTGCCTTCTATCTCCTAAGTGTTGGGATTAAAGGCTTGTGCCATAATGCCTGGCCAAAGAGAATTCTCTAACAAAAATTTTATTAATTTTTAAGTTTTATGTGTACAAGTATATTGCCTGCATGTAGGTAGGTGCACCCATGTCATGCAATGCCCACAGAGCTCAGAAGAAGGCTTTAGATACCCTAGAACTGGAGTTATAGACTGTTGTTATCTTCCACATGGGTGCTGGGAATTGAACCCAGGTCCTCTGTAAGAGCACTCAGTGATCTTAACCTCTGGGCCATCTTTCCATCCCCCAGAGAATTAAAAAAAAAAAAAAATTTATGTGTAAGTATCTTGTCTGCATGTATGTCAATGTACCCATGTCATGCAATGCCCATGGAGGGCAGAAGAGGGCATCAGAGGCCCTGGAGTTGTTATCATGTGGATGCTGAGAACTGAACCTGGGTCCTTTGCAAGAGTAACCACTGCTCTTAATCACCGATCCACCTCTCTAGTCACCACTGGAGAAAAATTTTCAGGTATGTGAATTATAATTCTGTTGCTATATTCCGACTAAGAGGCCCTGGGCTTGAACACAGGTAGCAGCAAAGAGAATGTTTAAGAACAGGCATAAGCAGGTGGATCTCTGTGAGTTCAAGGCCAGCCTGGTCTACATAGTGAGTTCCAGACCAGCTGGAGCTACAGGGAGACTCTGACTCAAAAAGACCATAAAAAAAATATAGTCCTTAGAACAAAAGCAATAGCATCACCTGGGAAATGTCAGAAATGTGGTTTCCCAGGCTCTGTCTTAGACTTTCAGGATCTGAATCTCCATGCACACACACATTAAATTCAGACAAGTACAATAATGGGAAACCTGGGGGCTGGAGAGATGGCTCAGTGTTTAAGAGCACCAGCTGCTCTTGTACAGGAACCAGGATTGGTCTCCAGCACCGACATGGCAGCTAAACTGTCTGTAACTCCAGTTCCGGGAATCTGATGCCTTCTTCTGACTCCATGGGTATTGCATGACATAGGTGCACTTATGCACAATGCAGGCAATACATTCATACACATAAAATAAAAATAATAAAATACAAGCTTTAATCCCAGCACTCGGGAGACAGAGGCAGGTGGATCTCTGTGAGTTCAAGGTCAGCTTGGTCTACATAGTGAGTTCCAGGACAGCTGGGACTATAGAAATACCCTGTCTTAAAAAAAAAAAAAAAAAAAAAATCAAAAATAAAATATTTAAAATAAATAATAAATAACAGAAAATCTGAGACGAGGAAGAGTGAAAGCTTGCAAGGAAGAAGAGAGGATGTTGTCAAGTACTAGGCAGTAACATGACACTGAGCTTCAGAAAGGAGAGATTTCCCTCCAGAGGGAAAATAATGAACAATCAAGTGGATATCCAGGTAAAATGAAATGTGCACAGTAAGGCTAGGAAGTGCTGTTGTAATCTGTGACCAGTGTTTTTTCCAAGGAGATAGGTAAGGGCTTATGCTAAAAGTAGGGAACATCATTCTCATGCCTAAATTCATAGGTATACATGCAAAACACTAAGCCTGGGTATGTCTATGGAAGGTAAAGAGATTCTCAAAACTCAAAGTTGTATGTGCCCAAACAAGTGTTAGAAATCACTGCTCTAAGAGGTAGCCTGCACTACTCAGCCCACACAGGTCTCCACTGCTGTACTCTGCTGGAGCACCTGCTGCCCGCTGCAGCACCTGCCACTCGCTGCTGTACGGTATTTGTTTATATTTTCTTAGCACTCCTTGTAGTAACTTTCCGCACTTTGTGCTTTCTGTCCAGAACAGTTTTTCTTCTCTTACTTACCTGCAAAAATGTCACCTAGGCTACCTTGTTCCAGGACAGAATTAAACTTTCCCTTAGCATTCCCAGGACCATTACTGTTTCGGAACCCCCAGCTCTCTGCCTGCACTCACAGGCTCTGTTCTGGGCCTGCTGTTTCACAATGCTGAACAAACAGAATCGTTCACCCAAGTTTTGTTTTTGTGTTTTTCAATAACCAGACAGTTTATCTCACTGAATTGTGCAGCTCAGATGCTTTGAAATTTGGATTCTGTCATCTCTCAAATCATTAAAATGCAATTACTCTAAAATAATTCATTCCACAGCCTACATTTGAGTCCAGGACTACTCACCACAAGCACCACTGCTCAGAAACAATCCCAGTCCTGAAACACTTCCTTTCAGAGCCTTCTTATGTGAAGAAGGGTGGCCTACCTGGATCTCCTCCCGAGAAAGCTGTATAGAATTTTGTACAAAGTCTGGTGGCTCGTCCCATCCTCCGTCTTGGGTCTCCAGGTTGTGGTAATAATAATAGCCGCCTTTCACCCAGTGCTTCACCCATTTGCTGTTATTGTCTCCTGGAAGAAAATAAAGCAGAGATGAAAGAAGCCCAGAGCCGCATTCTCCACACGTGTGTGTTTAATAGACTCTAGTCAAGGTTAAGGTAAATGAAGACCATGTCCCAGACCTAATCCTTGACAGTAAAGGGGCATCCCACATGCCCACAAATTGGCTATGTAATGTCCAATTTATCTGTACTACAAAAAGAAAATATCTAGGAGGTGCAATTAAAGAAAATAATCAGCCAGGAGTGGTGGTGCACACCTTTAATCCTAGCACTTAGGAGGCAGAAGCAGGCAGATCTCTGTGAGTTCAAGGCCAGCCTGGTCTATCTCCTTTTAAAATTTTATTTTATTTTTTTTCTATCTCTTTGAGACAAGATCTCCCTGTAGCCCCAGCTGTACTGGAACTCACTCTGTAGACCAGGCTGGCCTTGAACTCACAAAGATCCGCTTGCCTCTGCCTTCTGAGTGTTAGTATTAAAGGTGTGTGCCCCGCCACTAAGATGCTATCTTATTTATTTATTTTTTATTTTTTTTTTTTGGTCTTTTTCGAGACAGGGTCTCCCTGTAGTCCCATATTTATTTTTTATGTGTATGAGTGTACTGTCTGCATGTAGGTTTGTGCACCCGTATCATGCAATGCCACGGAGGTCAGAAGAGGGTGTTGGATTCCTCTGGAACTGGAGTTAAAGATGGTTCTCAGCCACCATGTGGGTGCTGGGAATCGAACCTGGGTCCTCTGTAAGAGCAGTCGAAGCTCTTAACCACTAGGCCATCTCTCCAGCCCGATACTATCTCCTTTAAAATGAGCCAAAACACTGTACATCTACACTAAAATATCTTTCCCTGCAGTCGGTCCCCTCACATGCTCAAGAGCTTAGCCTCAGGCACATATTTAGTTTCCTATAACCCACCTGCTGTCAGTCTTTTCTTCCTGGCTTCAGCAAGGTCACTCTGGTAAGTTTCCCCACATTCAGGGATGACTCCATATAAGCCGACATCCGGAGAACGAAGGGCGCTCAGGGTTCTGCCAACATCACCACTTTCTATGGCTTCATTGATGGCAAAGATTCCCAAGGCAACTACCCCAGAAAACAATTGTTAATGTAGTAGTTTAGAAAGTTTCTATGGTCACATGACTTCACCCAACTATACCTATACCTGGCCACCTATCCTCCTCCCCCAAGATCTTTTAATTTGGTCAAGATAACTATCAAGACATTGGGCATCTCACCACTCTCAGCCTCCACCCAAACATAAATAGAAACACATGGATACGTACACTTCTGTGCTTCTTGGGTGTCTTTGTTAGACTGCCAGATTCCACCTTGAATTTCATCCAACCATAACACAGCTGACTCATCCTGGGTTTCCTACATATTATTAAAAGCAAAACAAAAATAGGGCCATGTGATGAGGGAGCTTCTGAGACTGATATGGAAGAAGAGGCTCCATACATAATGAGTCATGTGGACTGATTAAATGGAAAAAGCCAGCACCCCCGCCCCCCAACAGTCACAAGCTAAAAAGGAAACAACTCAGATGCAAGCAAAGGCTGTATGAAGATGAATCTGGTGGTTCAGGAAGTCAAGAGCAGCTAGAAGGAGCTAGAAGGTTAAACTGGGAAGGAATCCAGGGACTTATACTGCATGACAAGGGCCAGAGCACATATATTAATTATCCTCTACTTAATCTCGAGAGCTTCCTTTGCCCATGATATACAGAGGCAGTTAAAAATTCTCCATGACTGGGGCTGCAGAGATGGCCTAGTGGTTAAGAGCACTGACTGCTCTTGCAGAGGACCCGGGTTCAATCCCCAGCACCCACATGGTGGCTGAGAACCGTTTGTAACTCCAATTCCAGGAGAACTCCAGTTCCAGGGGAATCTGACACCCTCTTCTACACAACATGGGTGCACAAACCTACATGCAGACAGTACATTCACACACATAAATAAATATAAAAAAATAAAATAAAATAAAAAAATAAAAAATAAATTCTCCATGACTACTAATGCTTTTTTTTTTGTCTTTTTGAGACAGGGTCTCCCTGTAGCCCCAGCTGTCCTGGAACTCTGGAACTCACTCTGTAGACCAGGCTGGCCTTGAACTCACAAAGATCCGCCTGCCTGTACCTCTGCCTCCCAAGTGCTAGGATTAAAGGCGTGCACCACCATGCGTGCCCAGCTACTAATGCTTTTGTAAGACTATGAAGTCTGGGCTGGAGAGAGGGTTCAGAGATTAAGAGCACTGGTTGTTCTTAAGAGGACCCGGGTTCTATTCTCAGCACCCACACAGTGGTTAACTGTCTGTAACAACTCCAGTTCCGGGGAATCTAGCACCCTCTTCTCACCTCCTTGGGCATTGCAAACAATACACTCACACACATAAAATAAAATTTTGCCGGGCGTGGTGGTGGTGCATGCCTTTAATCCTAGCACTTGGGAGGCAGAGGCAGGCGGATCTTTGTGAGTTCAAGGCCAATCTGGTCTACAGAGTGAGTTCCAGGACAGCTGGGGATACAGGGAGACCCTGTCGCAAAAAGATGAAAAAAAAATAAAAATAAATAAATAAATAAATAAAATTTTAAAAAAGAGAAAAGACTGTTAATGTTTACTTTAACCAGAACCTTCTAATTATCACATTTAAAGATTGGAGTCGCTGTCACTGCAGGTGTTCAGAAGTTTCACCAGATCATATTTTAACACTTTAATTTTAATCGAGTTGCTGAAAAGTTAAAAATACATTTTCATATAAAAGCATTATAACAGTGAAGACAGAGCAAACAAAATCCTCATAGTCCGGTGACAGGGGTGACATAGAAGTGGCTTGCTTCCTGCATCCCATAGGTAAAAAATTTTAAATTAACATACAAAGGAAAAGGTTTCAATACAGCATTTTCATTAATTCACACATACATATGTATATGTATATATTTGTTGTTTTCCTTTGTCCTCCTCCGTCTTCTCTGGCTTTCTCTTGCTGGTTCCCTACCTCCCCTCAAATATTCCCCCTCTGCTTTCATGTCACATGTATTACATGCCCCACACCAAGATCTATTCTTCACTCTCAAGGTCCTTTTGCTTTCAAAACACACACACACACACACACACACACATTTATTGATTGATTGATTGATTTTTGGTCTTTTTGAGACAGGGTCTCCCTATAGCCCCAGCTGTCCGAGAACTCGCTATGTAGAACTAGGCTGGCCTTGAACTCACAAAGATCCTCCTGCTTCTGCCTCCCAAGTGCTGGGATTAAAGGCGTGCACCACCAGGCCCGGCATGGCACACACTTTTAATCCCAGTGTTCAGCAAGCAGAGGCTGGTGGTGTGAGACCGAAGCCAGTCTGGTCTGCATAGTGAGTTCCAGGCCAGCTGGGGCTACAGAGAAGGAAAGACAGACAGACAGACAGACAGAAAGAAAGAAAGAAAGAAAGAAAGAAAGAAAGAAAGAAAGAAAGAAAGAAAGAAAGAAAGAGAAAAAAAAGACAAAGTAAAAGAGAAAGAGAAAGAAGGAAAGAAAGGAGAAAAAGAAAAAGCTGGGCATGGTGGCGCATGCCTTTAATCATAGCCTTCAGGAGGCAGAGACAGGCAGACCTCTGTGAGTTCAAGACCAGCCTGGGCTACATAGTGAGTCTGGGATAGCCTGGGCTATAGGGAGACCTTGACAGGAAAAAAAAAAAAAAGAAAGAAAGAAATGAAGGAAAGAGAGAAATAAAAGATAAAAGACAGGAAAGAAGGAAGGAAGGAAGGAAGAGAAATTCAAATTTTATGCATAAATACAATCTCCTGGAGCCCCAATAAAGCAGAATAAAAAATACAGTCAAGCTACAACTGTATGGCTTTAGGTCAGGGCTTTAGGGCAGAGCGGAAAGTTTCTCTGCACAACAGCTGGAGCCACAAAATCCTTAGGGGAGGTTTGGCTTTCCTCCTACTTTACTACAGAGAACAGCAGAACACCTCACCCGACCCACTGAAAAAGCCTAACCCCTGAAATTTATGGCATGCCTCTGAGACAGGGCCCAAAAAAGGCATTTAAAATTGACTGAAGTGCCTTTCCACAAATGTGGAGTTTTACAAAGATAACTTAGCCAAATGGTGGTAGTGGTGACTCTGTCATAGTCTTAAGAAGCTCACAGTCCTACAAAAGGAAAAAGAATAAACAGATAAACAGAATCAAAGAGAAACCACTGGATGGCTGTGAGCCTAGAGCCTTCCTGCCACCAGTCACTTTTTTTTTTTTTTTACATGTATGAGACCAAGTGTCCCTGGCTGCTACAGGTATCTAGCAGACAGGTATAGTTAAGAAACAACGTTGTTTTGAGCAGGGGGAATGACAAGATAGCACTTAACCACCAGTCACTTTCTATTACTGAAAATAGAAAATGACTGCACAATCCCCTCCAGTCCTCAAAATAAGTCCTGGAAATGCTAGACAACAATTCTAATGTGAACTTCCAATGAGTCAGCAACAGGCTTGTGACCACGAAAACTGTTAAGTCAATAGCAGGAGGCCAAAGGCCCAAGTATCCAAGAAAAGCAGCCTAAAAGTCCTTGCATCATAAAAGCAGAAGTACTTGCAGAGAATCGAGCCATTTTTGGTTTGCTGTTAGGCTGACCTCACACAGAACATCCTGAGCAGGATCTGTTGTCAGTAAAGGCTGGAGGCTGAGGAAGAACTTTGCAAGAATTCTGACCATTCACAGTCCTGCCTCTCCTGCCATCTCCAAACACATCCTCCAGGAAAGCAAAGAAAATGAGGGTGGGGGTGGGGGTGGAGAGACAGCTCAGCAGTTAAGAGTGCCGACTGCTCTTGCGGAGGAACAGGGTTCAATTCCCAGCACCCACATGGCAGCTAAGAACCACCTTTAAGCCAGGTGTGGTGGCTCATGCCTTTAATCCTAGCACTTGGGAGGCAAAAGCAGGTGGATCTCCGTGAGTTCAAGGCCAGCCTGGTCTACAGAGTGAGTTCCAGGCCAGCTGGGGCTAAGGAAGACCTTGTTTCCAAAACCAAACAAACAAACAAAACTCAAAACAAAACCACAACAACAACAAAAAGAGAAGAAAATGAAAACAGAAGGGTGTGTCAGAAATAAATACTCTTCCCAATCATAGAAGGACCTAATTTTAATGTAGAAAAATTCTTATAGTTGCAAATGAAGAAGAGATGACAAAACTCAAATATTCCTTTTTTATTTTTATTTTATTTATTTATTTTGGATTAATACTTTTACCATCACAGCGTCTCAGGGCTCAAGGGAAGTGACAGAATGGGACTACAGTAGCTCAGGTTGAGAGGGCTACAAGAGCAGCAATGTATTATAAAGCATTTTAATATCCCTTGAAAATATTTATCAAGCTGGGCCTGGTGGCAGGCTGGATCTGTGAGATTGAGGCTATACTGGTCTACTTAGCATGTTCTATGACAACTGTCTAAAAAAAAAAAAAAGGGGTGGGGTGGCTCAAGAGGTAGCTCAGTAGTTAAGAACACTTGCTGTTCTTCCAAAGGACCCAGGTTCAATTCCCAACAACCACATGGTAGCTAACAACCATCTGCAACCCTACTTCCAAGGGATCTAACACATTCTTTTGGCCCCTGAAGGCATTATATGCCATGTGATGCAGGCAAAACATTCATGCACATTAAATAAATAAATAGAGCCAAAAAGCAAAAAAAAAAAAAAAATATATATATATATATATATATATATGGTGTGCATGAGTGGGTTTATGTGTGCCACAACATGCATGTGGAGGTCAGGGGAGGTTCCTGGGGATTAAACTCAGGTCATCAAGCTTGGCATCAAGCACTTTTATGTGCTGAGCCATTTTGCCAGCTTGTATTTCAATATTTTAACAAGCAATACAAATATACTGGTATATATCAGCTAGCTACCAAAGACTTACATGTAAGCACTCACGGAGGTGGGGGGCAGATTTTTTAAAAGATTTATTTGTGTATATGTGTATGTGAATGTCTGTATGTATTTGTACCATGTGTCTGCCTGTAGTTTGTAGAAGCCAGAAGGGTATGGGATCCCCTAGAACTGGAGTTACAGGCACTGTGAACTACTATGTGGGTGCTGGAAACTAAACTTGAACCCTATACAAGAACAGCAAGGACTCTTAACTGTTGAGCCTAGAACTCACTCTGTAGACCAGGCTGGCCTTGAACTCACAGAGATTCGCCTGCCTCTGTCTCCCGAGTGCTAGGATTAAAGGTGTGCACCCACCATGCCCAGCTTAAAGATGGTTCTTAGCCACCATGTGGGTGCTGGGGATCGAACTCGGTTCCTCTGCAAGAGCAGTCGGAGGTCTTAACCGCTAAATTACCAGTCTAGGTCTTAACCAGCCCTAGACTGGTAATTTAGTTTTAGCAAGTGCTTCAATGAAAATGGTAGAGTGGGTTAGAGAGATGGCACTCGTGAGGCAAAGACAGTCGGATCTCTGTGAAACTGAGGCCAGCCTGGTCTGTGGGAGATGCTGTTCCAAAACAAATAAACAAACAAGCAAACACCAGATACTTTAGTGGACATATGTGATGAAGACACTTGATAGAATTCAGAACAGTCACTGAACAGCTTGATCTGGTGGCATGCACCTATAATCTTAGCATCAAGAAGCAGAGGCAGGAGGATTACAAGTCTAATATCAGGCTAGGGTACCATAGTAAGACCCCTGTCTCAAAAACAAAAGGGAAGCTGGGAGTGGTGGTGCATGCCTTTAATCCTAGCACTCAGGAGGCAGAGGCAGGTGGATGTTTGTGAGTTCAAGGCCAGCCTGGTCTACAGAGTGAGTTCCAGGACAGCTGGGGCTACAGGGAGACCCTGTCTCAAAAAGACCAAAAAACAAAAAACAAAAAAAAAAAAAAAAGAGGAAAAAAATCTATATCAAAGCACTAAACAATGACCCACGAGAGACCAAATCTGATTTCTAGAGTTGCCACATTATTACTATTCAAATGTTTGGTTTTCAAAAACAAAACAAGCAAAATCAAATCACAAGACATACAAAGAGACAAAATGGCCGTATACAAAAAAGCAGACAACAGAAATTATCCCTGAAAAATTCTCAAGTTGGACTTAGAGACACAGATTTAAATCGGCTATTTTATGTTCAAAAGAGCAAAAGAGAATCATGTCTAGAGAACTGAAGTGTAAGAACAGTATCTCACGAACAGCATCAATAAGGAGAAATTATACTTTTAAACACAACAAAGTTGAAATTCTGGAATTGTGAAAAGTATAGTAACTAGAGGCCAATCATGATGGCATACACTTTTAATCCCAGTACTTGGGAGGTGGAGGCAAGTGAATCTCTGGGAGACTGGTCAGCCTGGGTCTCAAAAAATCAAAATGAGAGAGAGAGAGAGAGAGAAAAAGAGAAAATATGAATGAGAATAACTGAAATAGAAAATCCAGACATAGCCAGGCAGGTTGGTGCACACCTTTAATCCTAGCACTTGGGAGGCAGAGGCAGGTGGATCTTTGTGAGTTCAAGGCCTGCCTGGTCTACAGAGTGAGTTCCAGGACAGCTGGAGCTACAGGGAGACCCTGTCTCAAAAAGACAAAAAAAAAAAAAGAAAAGAAAATCCAGACATAATAGCAGATTTGAACATGCAGAAGAAAAAATAAGCAGGGACCTTGAAGACAGGTCAATTGAGATGGTCTAGTATGAAAGTCAGCAGGGGCTGGAGAGATGGCTTAGCGGTTAAGAGCACTGACTGCTCTTGCAGAGGACCTGGGTTCAATACCCAGCACCCACATGGCGGCTGAGAACCATCTTTAACTCCAGTTCCAGGGATACCAGACACCCTCTTCTGACCTCCGCAGCATTGTATGACACGGGTGCACAAACCTACATGCACACAGTACACTCATACACATAAAAAATAATAAATAAATAAATTTTAAAAAGATATATATAAAAAAGAAAGTCAGCAGGAAAAAGAATGAAGGAAACCAAACAAAATCTAGATCTGTGAACTCCATTAATGAGGCTAATATCTAATCAATGGGATTCCCTGAAGGGAGGGAAAAGGACAGAAAAATACTTGGAGACAATAATCAAGATATATAATGAAACAAAGCACCAGGACATAAGGCTTCACTAGTCAATGATAGTATATATTTAAGAGACTTGCCAATCCTTTACAAACTCTCCTAAAATACAGATGGGACACTTTCAAACTCATTCTATGAGGCTAGTATTACCCTAATCAATTCTAGACACAAAGATGCAAGAAAACTACACTTCAGAAGCTCATAATCATCCATAACTCCAGTTCCATGGGATCCCATACTCTTTTGGCCTCTAATGGGTACCACACTCATGTGGTACACATGCAGGCAAAAAAATACTCAAAAAATAAAAATGAACAAATTAAATTAAAATGTTTTAAAAAGCCAGGTGTAATGGCACACTCGGGAGGCAGAGGCAGGCAGAGCTCTGTGAGTTCAAGGCCAGCTTGGTCTATATATGAGTTCCAGGTCAGCTGTAGCTACAGGGAGACCCTGTCCCAAAAGGCAAAAAAAAAAAAAAGGTTTAAAAAGAGGAAAAGTACATTTGAGATGTCTCATGTAGCCCAAGTGGGCCTGAGCTCACCCTGCAGCTGAGGACAGATGTTGTCTCATGTAGCCCAAGTGGGCCTGAGCTCACGCTGCAGCTGAGGACAGCCATGAACTCCGGATTCTCCTGCTCCCACTGAGAGCTGGGATTGCAGGCATGTGCTGCCAGGCCCAGCTGCAGGCTAAATTTACATTAAGATCTTTCACTTGCTAAATTTAGAACTCAATTCCCTAGATGGCTTGTAAGAACTTGGAAACTAAAGTGATGCCCAAAAAAGATAATTCCACGTAAAGTGTAGTTTACTTGGCTTGGCACAGCAATGTTAAGCAAATTTCCCTTTAACTCTTCCTTTCTCCTAATTTTGATGAACTCTGAAAAGTTATTCCACAGCAAAACAAAATGCTTCAAACTCCACTCACATGCCACAATTCAGATAAATAGAATTCAGTGAAGCCAGTCCCTAAAGTCAATATATTACATGATTCCATTTATATGAAGTGTCTTGAATAGATAAATCCATAAAGTAGGAGATTAGTGGTTGCTTAGGGCTGGGGGAGACCTAGGGATAAGGAGAATTGACCACTACCAAGTACAAGGGTTTCTTTAGGGGATGATGAAACTATTCTAAAAGTAATGGTGGTGAGAGTTGCACAATTCTATGAATATTCTGAAAACCACTGGAACATTTTAAGATGGTGACATATATGGTATGTGAATTATACTCCAATATACTACTACTAAATAAACTTCATGGTTTATTTTTTTATTTTTCTAATATTTTTAAAATTTTATTTATTTTTATGTGTATGAATGTACTGTCTGCATGTACGTTTGTGCACCCGTGTCGCACAATGCGGAGGAGGTCAGAAGAGGGTGTCGGATTCCCCTGGAACTGGAGTTAAAGACGGTTCTCAGCCGCCATGTGGGTGCTGGGGATCGAACCCGGCTCCTCTGAAAGAGCAGTTGGCGCTCTTAACCCCTAGGCCATCTCTCCAGCCCCCCCTTTTTAAAATATTTTTTAACTTCATGGTTTTCATCTACTAAAACTTAACACTTATTTCCTACAATCTACTAATTACTATCTTTAATTAATTAATTAATTAATTAATTAATTAATTAACCTTTTGTCTTTTTGAGACAGGTTTTCTCCCTTTTAGTCCCTCCTGGCCTGGAGCTCACTATGTAGACCAGGCTGGCCTTGAAGTCACAGAGATCCGCCTGCTCTGCCTGCCAAGTGCTGGGGTTAAAGGCATGTGCCACCATGCCTGCGCTGTCCTAAATTTATACATAACTGGATTTTCTGAGTTATTGTAGAGCACATGCACTCCACCGAGCTGCACCAACCACAGCCCATGTAATCTAATTAACATGCATTTATTTACCAAAGGACACATATCAGAATATTTATACAAATACCATTTATAAATAGCCAAGAATTAGGAAACCAAAATATTTCCAGTAATAGAATATATAATCACACAACATAACTGTATGCAGAAATGACAATGAACCAACCACTGTTACATGCAGCCACGTGGATGAATGCCACTAACATGTTGGGCAAAAGAAACCTGACACTAAAGAGCACATAAGGGATGGATCTACTTAAATAATGGGCAAAAGTAGACTGTGGTGTTAGAAATTGGGATAGTGGTGGCCATTAAGTGGGAGGTGGGTAAAGACAGAGGGGAGCACAACTGAGAGTTCAGAGGTGCTGGTAACTCCTGCTATAATCTTAATATCAATCATGAGGTATATTCACCAATGAAAATGTATACAACTGAATACTTCATACATTGCCATTTTTTGGCATCTTATATTTCAATAAAATTGAATGGTATAAACAGGGGCAAGGAGAAGGAGGCAGCAGCTGGAGGGAAAGCCAATCAAAGCTAAGTATGTATAAAAATCCCATAAGGAAACTTACCACTTTGTAAGCTAACTAAAACATTAAGTTAAAAGTAAAAAGAATTTGAGCTGGAGAGACAGCTCAACAGTTAGGAGCACTAGCTGCTCCTGCAGAGAACTAGGGCACAGTTCTTAGCACCTACATGGCAGCTAACAAGCATTCATAATTCCAGTTCTACAACATCCGACGCCCTCATCTGGCCTCAGTGGGAATTACATGCACAGGTGCACTTATATGCAGGCAAACCACACAAAATATAAATAAATAAAAAGAACTGAGCTAGAGAGATGTGTCTATAAGAAAGAACAAAACCCAATTGTGGCCAGGCGTGGTGGCTCATGCCTTTAATCCTAGCACTTGGGAGGCAGAGGCAGGCAGATCTTTGTGAGTTCAAGGTCAGCCTGGTCTATAGAGTGAGTTTCAGGACAGCTGGGGCTACAGGGAGACCCTGCCTCAAAAAGACCAAAAAAAAAAAAAAACACCCAATTGTGTGGGGGCTGGAGAGATGGCCTAGCAGTTAAGAGCACTGTCTGCTCTTGCAGAGGACCTGGGTTCAATCCCCAGCACCCACATGGCAGCTGAGAACCGTCTTTAACTCCACTTCCAGGGGAATCTGACACCCTCTTCTGACCTCCGTGGCATTGCATGACACGGGTGCACAGACCTACATGCAGACAGTACATTCATACACATAAAAAAAAAAAAAAACCCAATTGTGTAAAACACCATGAGCTCATGGATGGAGAGTCTATCTCTCATAACTGTCTCTTCAGTGATGAATTTCCAGGTGCCATGGAAGAAGCCAATGATGGAACAAGAAACAAACTGCTGTCCCTACCTTGGTTCTAAGAGGGTGAACTACTGTGATTCAGGAGAACAATTCCAGTGGTGCTCACCTGGGCCTTTTCTCTCTTTGCTCTAATCAGTGTGTCTTGGTAATGCTGGGCCACCTCTGCAAGGACCCCCTCAAGTTTAGCAGCAGGAATCTGCAAGGCCTGCAGAGTCCTCTGAGCATCCCCTTCATCCAGGGCTTCATTGATTAAACCAATGGCCAAAATCCCTAGGTATTCAGAGAAAAAGGGTTATTTTTTAATTAAGAAATTTATAAACAAATCAATCCTATAGTCTCATCTACTCAGGAGGCTGATATAGGAAGATCACTTGAACCCATACATTCAAGACCAGCAACTAAAAACATGCTAACTCATCATTAATTTACCCAAGAGCAACCATGACTCCAACTACAACTTGTAGCTTAATGGCTGGCTTTCAGGAACATTCAGATGTATAGTTAAAGTCATTCAATTTACCCAGTTCATCTTTTTTTTTTTTTCTTGAGACAGGGTCTCCCTGTAGCTCTGGCTGTCCTGGAACTCACTCTGTAGACCAGGCTGGCCTCGAACTCACAAAGATCTGCGTGCCTCTGCCTCCCAAGTGCTAGGATTAAAGGCGTGCGCCACCACGCCCGGCATTTATTTATTCCTGTATGTGTATGAATGTACTGTCTCCATGCAAGTTTGTGCACCCGTGTTGTGCAATGCCGCGGAGGTCAGAAGAGGGTGTCGGATTCCCCTGGAACTGGAGTTCTCCTGGAATTGGAGTTACAGACGGTTCTCGGCCGCCATATGGGTGCTGGGGATCAAACCCGGGTCCTCTGTAAAAGCGGTCAGCACTCTTAACCGCTAGGCCATCTCTCCAGCCCCCAGTTCATCATTTTTATAGAAGGAAACAGGAACCTCCTCTCTAAGGTTACAGAGCAAATCAGAGGCAGACTGAAGATCTAAGCAGGGCTTCCCATTCCAAGTAAATCTCTTCCCATAAATCAGTTGAATATTTCTCACAGGATGTACAAATTAGTACAAATTAGAAATACCCATCAAATATCCTCTTTGGCAGCTATGATACTTTTGTGAGGACTCTGCTGTGTAATATAATATTTGGCTGGTCTCTGTCCCAAGTTTCTAAAAACCTTGGGATGTCCTGAAGGAAAGAAGTATTTGTTATTTATGACAGTACCTCCTCTCGAACCTGAAATGCTAACTGAGGCATCGTATGGTGGTCCTGGCTAGACAGTTTCAGGATGGGGGCTAGCCATGCTGCATATCAGTCTGGCTTCCTGATCACCAGATATACAGTCAATACTCAATCTAGCATATGTAATGAAGTCAAGTAAAAATTCTGCATACCAAAGCTCGGTGAGCTTCCCTGAATGTTGAAATGTCACTTTCACAGAAACCAGCCTAAAGCTCCCTTCTTTTGCCTGCCTGACCCATATCCTTTATAACCAAACTATATAATCCCAAGTCTAGCATGTTTCTGGGTCCTATAAGTCATTCTAGCAAATTTTTAAATCTGAGGAGGTAGAAGGAACCCAAAAACGTACAGCCAGTTGTTCTCAACTGAGGCAGCCTAGCCAAACTGGAGCTGGCAGCTAGCTTATCACTGAACTAAGAGAAGTCTTGTGGAGGAGCACGCCCTCAGACTGTACTAAATGATCTAATTCCAGTTAGCTTATGTTAGAACTACTTGTTATAGCAGCACTTAGCAATCATATTCAATTATCTCCTGAAAAAGTCATTTCTTATTAGAAATATACCATTATAATATGTCTGATATTCTGAGTTATATATTTTTCAATTTTTCACTCAAAAACTCTTCAGGAAGTGGTATCTGGAACCAGCTTATGGGTATATATGTATATGTTGGTGTGAGTGGGTGCATGTGCAGGTGTGTGGATGTGCGTGTGGAGACCAAGGTTGACATCAGCTATTTTCCTCAATTACTAAGGGCTGGCCAGCCAATGCGCTCTAAGGATCCTCCTGTGTCTGCCTCTCTTCTCCCTAGTGCTGAGGTTACAGATACACACAGCCACAGCCTTGTTCATGTGAGCGCCGGGGATCTGAAGTTGGGTCTTCAGATTTGTGTGACAGGCAGTTTACTGACCAAGCCATCTTCCTAGCCCCACATCACACCGCTTTACTGTGTCCCTTCTGAGGGCACAGGATGATTACTCACGCTCGTGTTCCTCTTGTACCATCAGGTTCACATGGTCCACAGTAGCCTGGATGTCATTCCAGGTGATAAATTCATTATTCTCTGCATGTGCCTGAGCTGAAATCTTCATCAACTCATCGAGGTATCTGCCCCAGACCCCCACAAAAGACAAACAAAAACAAACGAAAAGACCTTTAGGATTATTAATCAAGAGCAAAGTTCTCTATGCTACTATGACTGATATACAACTTATGGGCGAGTTTGGGGACTGTGTAGTTACCCGAATATGTAAACATACAAGGAGATAGGTTATTCTCAATAGCCTGTGATATATTCTAAGTTCTAAGAAAAGCCAACTCTAAAATCAAGGAATTTCTCTAAAAAAGACAATACAAAGGGCCAAGGCTGGTGATATGCGTCAGTGGCAGAGTTGCCCAGTCATCCATGAGGCCCCGGGTTCCAGCCCCAGCACCCACCACCTAAACCAGAATGTCATGGTATTTTTGTAATGTACTAACAGCACGTTATGAAGACACCAAAAAGGCAGAGGGAACAGCCGCGTAAGGGACTCGAGGGAGGTATGTGCTCTAGGTACCCACCTCTGACAGTTTTCTACCTCAATATTGGTAAGGCCTGTAACCGAGCTGCTCAGCTGCTTCCACACTGTATTCATGTCTCCTGATTCCAAGGCCCTGTTAATGAGGGCCACAGATGACAACATCTCCACAGCAACAGAGAGTTCAGGGTGGGTAAGGCTATGCTGCACGGAAGGAAAGAAGAGAAAAACAGTGAGAAAAGATTCTCTCTACCAAGGGAATTAGGAGTTCCACAGGAAAATCAAGCTTCTGGAAAAAACATTCTGCCTAAGCACACCAGGACTGGATATTAAATTTACAGCCATTTTGGTCACAAACAGGAGAGGCTCAGTTAACTTACTTCAGGACTCTGTTGCTGCAGGGTAGCCAGCTCCTTCTGATAAAGATCGGCAGCGAATGGATACACCTGGGGCAGCTGGGCTTCAGGATTCATTAGCTCCAAAACGGTCTTCTCGGCGACGCCCTTCTGGATTGCAGCATTAATTGCTGCCACTGCTGCCAATCCTGTGCAGAAAACAGGCCAGCAATGCAGCTGGCTTAGAGCTCTAGGCAGAAACAGTGCTGACCTTCCTTCCTTTCCTTTTTTCTTAATATGAGTGTGGTATGAGTGCATGTATATGTGCATGTGTGTGTGGGGAGATGCACATGTGGAGGCCTGAAGTCAATGTTAGGTGTCTTCCTTGAGCATTCTCCACTTATACAGGCAGGGTCTCTTATTGAATCCAGGGCTCCCTAGTTTCAGGCTAGTCTGTCGAGGCAATCTTGCCTCCCATGCACTAGGATTACAGTGGGCTGCCACACCCCACCCAGCTTTTATAATGAGTTCTGGGGATCCAAATTCCAGTCCTCATGTTGAACAGTAATCACCTTACCTGCTGAGCCATCTCCCTCATGCCCTACCCCTAACTTTTTTAAAACAGGCCTCACTATGTAGCCCAGGCTGGGCTCAAACCTGCCTCAGGAGTGCTGGAGATACAGGCATGTGCTACCATTGTCTGGCTAGGAGGTAACATTTTTTTTTTTTTTTTTGTCTTTTCAAGACAGGGTTTCCCTGTAGCCCCAGCTGTCCTGGAACTCACTCTGTAGACCAGGCTGGCATTGAAATCACAAAGATCCACCTGCCTCTGCCTCCTAAATGCTAGGATTAAAGGCATGCACCACCATGCCCAGCTAGGAGGTACCAATTTTTTTTGTGTGTGTGTTTCCAAGACAGGATCTCCCTGTAGCCCCAGCTGTCCTGGAACTCACTCTGTAGACCAGGCTGGCCTTGAACTCACAAAGATCCTCCTGCCTCTGCCTCCCAAGTGCTAGGATTAAAGGTGTGTGCCACCACACCTGGCTTGAGGTACCAATTTTTATAGAAGAAAATTCTATTCTGTATATACACTATCAGACACAAAGTTTGAAATAGATTTCTCATCTCTGTCTGAAAAGTGACCTTCTTGAAGATGGCCATGGTAGCCCTGTGGTGGGAGCTGGGCACTGTGGCAGTCAAGAGCATGGAATCACAACAGGAACGAGTGAGGGTCTAGCTGGGCAGCAATGGACCACACCAAACACAGCAAAGGCCAGATCATGGCTTTACTGCAGGCTGGCTAAGCCTGTGGCTGAGCTGGATGTCTAGCCAAGTACTCATCTTTCTAAGTTACCCACTATGGAGGCTCTATGTACCCAATTCCAAGCATATGGGCTAGACTGCACGCAGCCCATGAGCACGGCTTCACCCCAGCAGGTGATATGCAGGGCCCACAGGCAGCCTATGAACCTGTGCAGACCAGCAAGCAGCCCGTCATGGTGGGCACCTTGTGCCAGCTGGCTAGCACCCACGATGTGCTCTCAGGCAAGTGGCTGATTCACCTGGCATCTAACTTCAAGCTGGACCATGCCAAGCTGGAATGCTCAGGCTATGATCAAAGGGCAGCAAGGGTGATCCTGAGGGTCAAGCTGGGTGAGTACCAAGTCATATGTTTACATGATGAGTTCACATACTACCCATCATAACAAGTTACAGCTTTGTCCTCCCTTTCTGGCTACCTTGCAGTGTGCCTGCTTCTTCCATTTCACTAAAACCCAGCTTGAGACTAGGAAAAAAGAGCCATCTCCCTCCTCATCTCCATTTCCTGCCCACACTATTCATCACATATGCCACCACTGCTCTAGCTTAAACAGTTCACCCTTCCCCTGGAGCCTGGGAAATCAAATACCAGCTTCCAAGTAAGGCTGCCCTTCAAAGCTTCCACAGCTTCTCAACTGCATTCTATACTACTCAGCCCAAAACATGTACAAAAGCATGACTCTAGCCACTGTTCCTTAAACCCATCTTTCACCATCTGCACTTTGCCCCTACTCTTCTTACTCTTCCACAGCAGGAATGGCCTCTCTCCTCTTCCACAGCCCCAATCTTACTGTCCCTTTAAGTGCTGCCTCCTCCAGATAGTTCCATAAGCACACATGGAAGGCAGAGGCAGGCTGATCTCTGTGAGTTCCAGGGCAGCCTGGTCTACAGAGTGAGTTCCAGGCCAGTTGGGGCTATAGGGAGACCCTGTCTCAAAAAGACAAAACAACAACAACAACAAAAAAAACCTGGAAGAAGGCCCCTATTGCCTCCAAAAGTACTTGGCTTTTTATCATGGCTAGCAGGCTCAGGCACCATGTGAAATGTCAACTTCAGATATTTTAATGACATAAAGCCACATAGTTCCTCCCCCGTGAACATTCCGGTGGCCTGGGGCTAAGAGGACTCTTACTTCTCTGGTACTGCTGGGCAGCAATGTTGGCAGCATCCACTCCAGCCTGCACCTCCTCCTTCTGCAGGGGGTCAGTCTGGCCACTCTGAGAAAAGCAAAGGACATTAATGAGGTGATTACTTGTGCTCAGGCCTTTAGACCTGATAGTCTTCTCTTAGCAGCAGTCACAAGGGCTTCATGCAGTCAAAATCCGTGCATGCTAGATACAAAAGCTCTTGCAGTCTGGAGCACAATGACTTTCCAGGTGTGTGTGTGTGTGTAACTGATATGTTCTACGAAAAAATGTTTATGAAATCACAAGGACACGAATGTATCTTACTCTGGCCAGCATATGCTGGGAATTTATAAAATGTATACTTGTCCTTATTTAGACAAAAAAAATTAAGGCTTTCATATTTATTCTTAAGGGAAAAAAGACTACAAGTGGGGCTAGAGAAATGACTTAGCACTAATAGCTCTTGCAGAGGATCTGGGTTCTGTTCCCAGCACCCACATGGCGGCTAACAACCATCTGTAAATCCAGTTCCAGGGGATCTGGTGCCCTCTCCTAAACTCCATAAGCACAAAACGGGCAATGCACTCACACACATAAAATAAAAATAATAGATAAAGCCAGGTATGGAGGTGTACAGCTTTAATCCCAGCAATTGGGAGGCAGAGGCAGGATGATCTCTGTGAGTTCAAGGCCAGCCTGGTCTACATAGTGAGTTCCAGGACAGCTGGGGCTACAGGGAGACTCTGTCTTAAAAAAAAAAAGACCAAAAGTAAATATATTAATTAAAAGCCTACAAGTAAAACCCCACACAATCCATACTTGTCACATGAAACTTTAAGTATTTCCCCAGTGTTAGCCAGAGGAAACTAGTGAGGGTTTGGGTTTTTTTTTCTTTTCCTGAAGGAAGAATGGAAAAGGAAAAACTTCATATTTTCCTCTAGAAGTTTTCTTGTCGTGAAGGAGTGAACAGAAGTGGCTACATGGGGAGAGAAAACATTTTTTTTTAACATTGTTTATTTTAAGACAGGAGCCTTGGGGCTAGAGAGATGGCTCAGTGGTTAAGGGCACTGGCTGCTCTTACAGAGTTTGATTCCCAGCACCAACATGGTGGTTAAAAACCATCTGTAACTCCAGTTCCAGGGGAATCCAACACCCTCTTCTGACTCTGTGGGCAACTCATGCACATAAAGTAAAAATAAAAAAAAATAAAAAAAATAAAATATTAAAAAAAAATCAAGAGTCTCAGCCCTAAAAGTAAAATTGGGCTTTAGAGATACTATACTCTAGTTCAGATTTTTAAAACACTAACTGACATAAAGGAAAGTAAAGGTTTTTGTTTTGTTTTGTTTTCTTTTTTGTATTTTTGGTAGTCCCAGCTGGCTTGGAGCTTGCTGTGTAGACCAGGCTGGCCTTGAATTTACAGAGATCCGCCTGCCTCTGCCTCCCAAGTGCTGGCATTAAAGGTGTGTGCCACCAGGCCTGGCAGAAAATAATTTTTTTAGGGGTAAAAACAGTCACATAAACATCTGAGAGAACGTGGAGTTCAATGGATACACATAAGCTCTCACAGGCTCCGCCTTGGGAACTCTTACCTGTGTCTTTTGCTGCTTGTCACTCTGGAGCTGCTTCAGATACCACTCACTGTTCTGTTGCTGCAATCCTCGAAGTCCAAGAGCTGGTGACTGCAGAGCCTTGAACAGGGCCGGAGCAGAGCCCTGCTCTAAAGCCAGGCTGATGTTGGCTAATGCAGCAAATGCTGGGGGAAAAGGCAAAGGCTATAAAACAAAACCAACACTAGCATAACAGCCTAGAATGCTTTTCTTTCCTACAAAACAGTCTCAGTTCCAGATTGCAGAAATATTTCAGGCTTTATGTTACAATACCTTAGAAAGTTAAGATTTTATGATCAAGAGAAACTTAAAGCCATCAAATTGAGGAGTTCCTAGAAAAAATGATGTTCTGGGGGCTGCAGAGATGGCCTAATGGTTAAGAGCGCTGACTGCTCTTGCAGAGGTCCTGAGTTCAAGTCCCAACACCCACGTGGCAGCTGAGAACTGTCTTTAACTCCAGTTCCAAGGGAATCCGATACCCTCATCTGACCTCTGTGGCATTGCACAACATGGGTGCAAAAACCTACATGCAGACAGTACACTCATACACACTTAAAAAAAAAAAAAAAAAAAAGGGAAACTATAAACTGGGCATGGTGGCTCATGCCTGTAATTTTAGCATTTAGAAGGCCAAGGTAGAAAGACTATCATGACTTTGAGGCCAGCCAGGGCTACAGTTTATAGTGTTAAAAAAACTCAAACAACAACAACAACAAAAACTGAAGGAAAAAAAAAAAAAAAAGGAGCTGGGCATGGTGGTATATGCCTTTAATCCCAATACTCAGGAGGCAGAGGCAAGTGAATTTGTGAGTTGGAGGCCAGCCTGGTCTACATAGGGAATTCTAGGCTAGCCAGGGCTATAACTAAGAATCCTACTTCAAACAAAACAAAACGGAAACAAAAAACCGTACATTAACAGCAATAAGCAAAAAATGCAGAAAAAGTTTGTTTCTTAAGTTTCTAACAGGATTAAATGAATGAAACTGTCACCAAAAAGATTATTCCAGAAGCTGCTGAAGAGGCAGGAGCTAAGACTTTCCTGAAGACAGTGATAGCTGAAACAGAGGCATGGGGAACATGAAAGAATACTATGCCGCAGACTCTACAACAACCCGCTGGTATCTAAAGTAGACTCCTTAAGCTGTGTCAGAAGTCTAAGAGTAGGCCAGGCATCATGGCCCATGCCTTTAATCCCAGCAGTTGGGAGGCAGAGGCAGGCAGATCTCTGTGAGTTCAAGAACAGCCTGGTCTACATAGCAAGTTCCAGGCGAGCTGGGCTACAGCAGGGAGACCCTGTCGAAAAAAGACAAAAAATAAAAAAGTGTAGACCAACACTCAGGGTTATACTGTCTCTTTAGGTGTCTAGCTCATGGACATACTTACTATTGACTTTGTTTATATTCCCTTGAATTTCCGCTTGTGTGAGCAGCTCCTCATAAACGTCCCTTTCTCTGTCAGAATTTTCTGTCTGAGGATGAATAGAAAGTAATGATTAGCTCAGTTCTCTTGAGAAGCCCAGAGAAGTATGTTTGTGTTATGCTCCAATCATAACAAATCCATAGCAAGAACCAGTCTGGGTCTGATTTCAAATCCTCTACAAAGGACAAGATAGAAAGTTATATGACTATTCCTAAAAACACGAGATCCAAATCCACTTGTTACTGACAGCAGGGGGTTCCTGCAGGGCTAGCAAGGAAGAAAGCACCTTGGGACTTGAAACCCTTGCTCTATGATAAGAGATACTAAGAATATAGACCAGGATGGGGGTATGGGGATGCGTTCATTTTGTCAAGTAAATACCTCCCAAAGAACTGAGATATTTCAGTAACTGATTTCAAGCAATCAATAAATTTGTGTGAACCCAATAAACGTGTGTGAACTTTTTATTTATTTATTTTCTTTTTGAGACAGGGTCTCCCTGTAGCCCCAGCTGGCCTGGAACTCACTATATAGACCAGGCTGGCTTGAACTTACAGAGATCCACCTGTCTCTGCCTCCCGGGTCCTGGGATTAAAGGTGTGCACCACCACGCCCGATTGTGAAGTTTTTTTTTTTTTTTTTTGATGGCCTAGTGGTTAAGAGCGCCGACCGCTCTTGCAGAAGACCCGGGTTCAATCCCTAGCACCCACATGGTGGCTGCGAGAACCGTCCGTAACTCCAATTCCAGGAGAACTCCGATTCCAGGGAATCTGATGCCCTCTTCTGACCTCCGCGCGTTTGCACAACACGGGTGCACAAACACTACATCACACAGTACATTCGTAACATAAATAAATAAATAAATAATAAAATTAAAAAAAAAAAAGAAGAAAACTATTCAAATTGATATTAAATGGCCACACCCAGGTATCATGCACACACACACACAAAAAAAGAAGAAAAACGGAAATGAAAAGAAACAAGTCTAATACTAGAAGACAATGTCATTCCATTTGTGTGAAATTGTAGAAAAATATGCAGAAAACAGAATGGCGGCTGCCTGGAGTTGGAGTGGCAAGGAGAGACTGACCGTAAATGGGCACCGGGGAACTCTGCGAGGATGGTTGAATAAGCACATATAAATTTATCAAAACTCCACTGTACACTTATAATGAGTGAACTGTATTAGACATAGATTCCACTTCAATAAAATGACTGTTAAATAGAGTCTTACCAATATACAATTAATTTAAAAGTTCCCATTTCAGGCTGGGCATGGTGGTACACCCTTGATCCCAGCACTCAGAGGCATGAGGATCTCTGTGAATTCAAGGCCAGCCTTGTCTACAGAAGTTGAGTCCAGGATAGAGGAGACCCTGTCTCAAAAAGACAAAAAAAAAAAAAAAAAAAAAACCCAAAAACACAAAAAACACAACAACCCACAAACAATATTCCATTTTTACCCTGTTTTTAGCATTTGCCAATTTGTCTTGCTGGCCTGGTAAAGTACATCCTGGTAGGTAGAAGCCAGGGGCTCTTCAAGATTTACAAGCATGGCATTGGGATTTTTCAAAGCTGTAAACGTGTCGGCTGGAACTCTATGGTCAATAGCTTCATTAATAGCAATAACCAGCAGCGATGCACTAAAANACAGCAAAGGCCAGATCATGGCTTTACTGCAGGCTGGCTAAGCCTGTGGCTGAGCTGGATGTCTAGCCAAGTACTCATCTTTCTAAGTTACCCACTATGGAGGCTCTATGTACCCAATTCCAAGCATATGGGCTAGACTGCACGCAGCCCATGAGCACGGCTTCACCCCAGCAGGTGATATGCAGGGCCCACAGGCAGCCTATGAACCTGTGCAGACCAGCAAGCAGCCCGTCATGGTGGGCACCTTGTGCCAGCTGGCTAGCACCCACGATGTGCTCTCAGGCAAGTGGCTGATTCACCTGGCATCTAACTTCAAGCTGGACCATGCCAAGCTGGAATGCTCAGGCTATGATCAAAGGGCAGCAAGGGTGATCCTGAGGGTCAAGCTGGGTGAGTACCAAGTCATATGTTTACATGATGAGTTCACATACTACCCATCATAACAAGTTACAGCTTTGTCCTCCCTTTCTGGCTACCTTGCAGTGTGCCTGCTTCTTCCATTTCACTAAAACCCAGCTTGAGACTAGGAAAAAAGAGCCATCTCCCTCCTCATCTCCATTTCCTGCCCACACTATTCATCACATATGCCACCACTGCTCTAGCTTAAACAGTTCACCCTTCCCCTGGAGCCTGGGAAATCAAATACCAGCTTCCAAGTAAGGCTGCCCTTCAAAGCTTCCACAGCTTCTCAACTGCATTCTATACTACTCAGCCCAAAACATGTACAAAAGCATGACTCTAGCCACTGTTCCTTAAACCCATCTTTCACCATCTGCACTTTGCCCCTACTCTTCTTACTCTTCCACAGCAGGAATGGCCTCTCTCCTCTTCCACAGCCCCAATCTTACTGTCCCTTTAAGTGCTGCCTCCTCCAGATAGTTCCATAAGCACACATGGAAGGCAGAGGCAGCTGATCTCTGTGAGTTCCAGGGCAGCCTGGTTACAGAGTGAGTTCCGGCCAGTTGGGGCTATAGGGAGACCCTGTCTCAAAAAGACAAAACAACAACAACAACAAAAAAAACCTGGAAGAAGGCCCCTATTGCCTCCAAAAGTACTTGGCTTTTTATCATGGCTAGCAGGCTCAGGCACCATGTGAAATGTCAACTTCAGATATTTTAATGACATAAAGCCACATAGTTCCTCCCCCGTGAACATTCCGGTGGCCTGGGGCTAAGAGGACTCTTACTTCTCTGGTACTGCTGGGCAGCAATGTTGGCAGCATCCACTCCAGCCTGCACCTCCTCCTTCTGCAGGGGGTCAGTCTGGCCACTCTGAGAAAAGCAAAGGACATTAATGAGGTGATTACTTGTGCTCAGGCCTTTAGACCTGATAGTCTTCTCTTAGCAGCAGTCACAAGGGCTTCATGCAGTCAAAATCCGTGCATGCTAGATACAAAAGCTCTTGCAGTCTGGAGCACAATGACTTTCCAGTGTGTGTGTGTGGTGTAACTGATATGTTCTACGAAAAAATGTTTATGAAATCACAAGGACACGAATGTATCTTACTCTGGCCAGCATATGCTGGGAATTTATAAAATGTATACTTGTCCTTATTTAGACAAAAAAAAATTAAGGCTTTCATATTTATTCTTAAGGGAAAAAAGACTACAAGTGGGGCTAGAGAAATGACTTAGCACTAATAGCTCTTGCTAGAGGATCTGGTTCTGTTCCCAGCACCCACATGGTCGGCTAAAACCATCTGTAAATCCAGTTCCAGGGGATCTGGTGCCCCTCTCCTAAACTCCATAAGCACAAAACGGGCAATCACTCACACAACAATAAATAAAAATAATGATAAAGCCAGGTGATGGAGGGGTCAGCTTTTAATCCAGCATTGGGAGGCAGAGGCAGGAGATCTCTGTGAGTTCAGGCCAGCCTGGTCTACATAGTGGAGTTTCCAGGACAGCTGGGGCTACAGGGAGACTCCTGTCTTAAAAAAAAAAAGACCAAAAGTAAATATATTAAATAAAAGCCTACAAGTAAAACCCCACACAATCCATACTTGTCACATGAAACTTTAAGTATTTCCCCAGTGTTAGCCAGAGGAAACTAGTGAGGGGTTTGGGTTTTTTTTTCTTTTCCTGAAGGAAGAATGGAAAAGGAAAAACTTCATATTTTCCTCTAGAAGTTTTCTTGTCGTGAAGGAGTGAACAGAAGTGGCTACATGGGGAGAGAAAACATTTTTTTTAAAAACATTGTTTTTTTTATTTTTTTTTAAGAATGTTGTAGAGATGGCTCAGTGGTTTAAGGGCACTGGCGGCTCTTACAGAGTTTGATTCCAGTCACCAACATGGTGGTTAAAAGCATCTGTAACTCCAGTTTCCAGGGGAATCCAACACCCTCTTCTGACTCTGGGGCAACTCATGACATAAAGTAAAAATAAAAAAAAATAAAAAAAATAAAATATTAAAAAAAAATCAGAGTCTCAGCCCTAAAAGTAAAATTGGGCTTTAGAGATACTATACTCTAGTTCGGATTTTTAAAACACTAACTGACATAAAGGAAAGTAAAGGTTTTTGGTTTTGTTTTGTTTCTTCTTTTTTGTATTTGTAGTCCCATGCGGCTTGGAGCTTGCGTGTAGACCAGGCTGGCCTTGAATTTACAGAGATCCGCCTGCCTCTGCCTCCCAGTGCTGGCATAAAGGTGTGTGCCACACAGGCCTGCAGAAAATAATTTTTTTTAGGGGTAAAAACGGATCACAATAAACATCTGAGAGAACGTGGAGTTCAATGGATACACATAAGCTCTCACAGGCTCCGCCTTGGGAACTCTTACCTGTGTCTTTTGCTGCTTGTCACTCTGGAGCTGCTTGCAGATACCACTCACTGTTCTGTTGCTGCAATCCTCGAAGTCCAAGAGCTGGTGACTGCAGAGCCTTGAACAGGGCCGGAGCAGAGCCCTGCTCTAAAGCCAGGCTGATGTTGGCTAATGCAGCAAATGCTGGGGGAAAAGGCAAAGGCTATAAAACAAAACCAACACTAGCATAACAGCCTAGAATGCTTTTCTTTCCTACAAAACAGTCTCAGTTCCAGATTGCAGAAATATTTCAGGCTTTATGTTACAATACCTTAGAAAGTTAAGATTTTATGATCAAGAGAAACTTAAAGCCATCAAATTGAGGAGTTCCTAGAAAAAAGATGTCTGGGGGCTGCAGAGATGGCCTAATGGTTAAGAGCGCTGACTGCTCTGCAGAGGTCCTGAGTTTCAAGTCCCAACACCCACGTGGCAGCTGAGAACTGTCTTTAACTCCAGTTTCCAAGGGAATCCGATACCTCTTCTGACCTCGTGGCATTGCCAACATGGGTGCAAAAACCTACATGCAGACAGTACACTCATACACCTTAAAAAAAAAAAAAAAAAGAAGGAAATATAAACTGGGCATGGTGGCTCATGCCTGTAATTTTAGCATTTAGAAGGCCAAGGTAAAAGACTATCATGACTTTGAGGCCAGCCAGGGCTACAGTTTTATAGTGTTAAAAAAACAAACAACAACAACAACAAAAACGAAGGAAAAAAAAAAAAAAAGGAGCTGGGCATGGTGGTAGTATGCCTTTAATCCAGTACTCAGGAGGCAAAGGCAAGTGAATTTGTAGTTGGAGGCCAGCCTGGTCTACATAGGGAATTCTAGGCTAGCCAGGGCATAACTAAGAATCCTACTTCAAACAAAACAAAACGGAAACAAAAAACCGTACATTAACAGCAATAAGCAAAAAATGCAGAAAAAGTTTGTTTCTTAAGTTTCTAACAGGATTAAATGAATGAAACTGTCACCAAAAAGATTATTCCAGAAGCTGCTGAAGAGGCAGGAGCTAAGACTTTCCTGAAGACAGTGATAGCTGAAACAGAGGCATGGGGAACATGAAAGAATACTATGCCGCAGACTCTACAACAACCCGCTGGTATCTAAAGTAGACTCCTTAAGCTGTGTCAGAAGTCTAAGAGTAGGCCAGGCATCATGGCCCATGCCTTTATCCCACAGTTGGGAGGCAGAGCAGGCAGATCTCTGTGAGTTCAAGAACAGGCCTGGTCTACATAGCAAGTTCCAGGCGCAGCTGGGCTACAGCAGGGAGACCTGGTCGAAAAAAGACAAAAAATAAAAAAGTGTAACACCAACACTCAGGGTTATACTGTCTCTTTAGGTGTCTAGCTCATGGACATACTTACTATTGACTTTGTTTATATTCCCTTGAATTTCCGCTTGTGTGAGCAGCTCCTCATAAACGTCCCTTTCTCTGTCAGAATTTTCTGTCTGAGGATGAATAGAAAGTAATGATTAGCTCATTCTCTTGAGAAGCCCAGAGAAGTATGTTTGTGTTATGCTCCAATCATAACAAATCCATAGCAAGAACCAGTCTGGGTCTGATTTCAAATCCTCTACAAAGGACAAGATAGAAAGTTATATGACTATTCCTAAAAACACGAGATCCAAATCCACTTGTTACTGACAGCAGGGGGTTCCTGCAGGGCTAGCAAGGAAGAAAGCACCTTGGGACTTGAAACCCTTGCTCTATGATAAGAGATACTAAGAATATAGACCAGGATGGGGGTATGGGGATGCGTTCATTTTGTCAAGTAAATACCTCCCAAAGAACTGAGATATTTCAGTAACTGATTTCAAGCAATCAATAAATTTGTGTGAACCCAATAAACGTGTGTGAACTTTTTATTATGTATTTTCTTTTTGAGACAGGGTCTCCTGTAGCCCCAGCTGGCCTGGAACTCCTATATAGACCAGGCTGGCTTGAACTTACAGAGATCCACCTGTCTCTCGCCTCCCGGGTCCTGGGATTAAAGGTGTGCACCACCACGCCCATTTGAGGTTTTTTTTTTTTTTTTAATTTTATATTATATTTTCTATGTGTAGGAATGTAACTGTCTGCATGTAAGTTTGTGCACCCGTGTCGTGCAATGCTGAGGTCAGAAGAGGGCGGCGGATTCCCCTGGAACTGGAGTTCTCCTGGAATTGAGTTACAGACAGTTCTCGCAGGCACCATGTGGGTGCTGGGGATCGAACCTGGGTCCTCTGCAAGAGCGGTCAGCGCTCTTAACCGCTAGGCCATCTTTCCAGCCCCAAAGTTTTTATTATTACTATGTGTGTATCTGATGGAGGGAGGGAGGGAGGAGGATGGCAAGATGAAGCTCAGAGACAACTTTGTGCAGTTGCTTCTCTCCTTCCATCTTCATTGGGTTTTGGAGATTGAACTCAGGTAATCAAGCCTGAGTGGCCCACTTGCTGAGCCATCTTGCTGGGCCATTTTTGTTTTTTGAGACAGTCTCTGTAGTTCAGAATAGCCTAGAGTATAATATGTAGACCCAAACTTATGGTAATCTTTTATTAATCTTCCTGCCTCTGCTTTCTTAGTGCTAGGATTATAGGCATGTGCCACCATGCCTAGCTGTGTAGTCTTAAGATTCTCAGCTTCATTTTTTTTTTTTTTTTTCTTTTTGAGACAGGGTCTCCCTTTAGTCTCAGCTGGCCTGGAACTTACTCTGTAGACCAGGCTGGCCTTGAACTCACAGAGGTCCACCTGCCTCTGCCTTCTAGGTGCTGGGATTAAAGGCGTGCACCACCATGCCCATCTTAATTTTTTTAAGTCAGAATCATTCAACTAACTTCCACATACTGGCAACAGTGGTAAATAAACATCTCACCCCAGAGTAGCTAGCTGGGAATAGAGAAGGGCCATATTATCATTTGGAGCTTATCTTTCAAAAGAAAACTATTCAAGGGCTGGAGAGATGGCCTAGTGGTTAAGAGCGCCGACCGCTCTTGCAGAAGACCCGGGTTCAATCCCTAGCACCCACATGGTGGCTGAGAACCGTCCGTAACTCCAATTCCAGGAGAACTCCATTCCAGGGGAATCTGATGCCCTCTTCTGACCTCCGAGGCGTTGCACAACACGGGTGCACAAACCTACATACACACAGTACATTCGTACACATAAAATAAATAAATAAATAAATTAAAAAAAAAAAGAAAACTATTCAAATTGATATTAAATGGCCACACCCAGGTATCATGCACACACACACACAAAAAAAGAAGAAAACAGGAATGAAAAAAGAAAACAAGTCTAATACTAGAAGACAATGTCATTCCATTTGTGTGAAATTGTAGAAAAATATGCAGAAAACAGAATGGCGGCTGCCTGGAGTTGGAGTGGCAAGGAGAGACTGACCGTAAATGGGCACCGGGGAACTCTGCGAGGATGGTTGAATAAGCACATATAAATTTATCAAAACTCCACTGTACACTTATAATGAGTGAACTGTATTAGACATAGATTCCACTTCAATAAAATGACTGTTAAATAGAGTCTTACCAATATAAATTAATTTAAAAGATGTCCCAGTTTAGGCTGGGCATGGTGGTACACACCTTTGATCCCAGCACTCAGAGGCATGAGGATCTCTGTGAATTCAAGGCCAGCTTGTTCTACATAGCAAGTTCCATGCCAGCTGGGGATATAGGGAGACCCTGTCTCAAAAGACAAAAAAAAAAAAAAAAAAAACCCAAAAAACAAAAAAACAACAACCCACAAACAATATTCCATTTTTACCCTGTTTTTAGCATTTGCCATTTTGTCTTGCTTGGCCTGGTAAAGTACATCCTGGTAGGTAGAAGCCAGGGGCTCTTCAAGATTTACAAGCATGGCATTGGGATTTTTCAAAGCTGTAAACGTGTCGGCTGGAACTCTATGGTCAATAGCTTCATTAATAGCAATAACAGCAGCATGCACTAAAAAAAAAAAAAAAAAATCAAAGCAAAGAGCACTGAGTTTATAGACAGTAATAGATATAAACTATACATACAAAACAATATTTTAACCAGCTGTTATAGAAAAAAACCTCGTTTCCACAGGTAGAAAAAGAAAAAGTGTGCTAGAGGAGCACCTGCCTGGGCCATACACACATCATCAGTTCCTCATGATACACAAGCTACAGCTCTGCCTGTAACCCATGGGGAATCTGCAGTTTCATACTGATAGATACATTCACAAGAAAATGTGCAAAAAACATTTGCTATAGAAAATATTTATCCTTGTTATGTAGTAAATATCAAAGAACTCAAAAAGGCACTGAAATGTAAGACTCTCTAAATGTTTTCAACCAAAATCAATAATATATTTCCAAACAGCAATAGCATAGAAACTGGAGCAGTGTTTAAGAATAGATCTGATGATAGAAACTTGCTAGCAAAACTGCTCCTATGGGAACTTATGAGCAAATCTGCTCCTGTCCAAGATTCCTAGCAAGTCATAAATCCATCTGAACCCACAAAAGCTCTCTCCTTACATGCAGCTTCATCCACGGAGAGCTCATTAGCCAGGATACCCCCAATTTTGCTGAAAGCAGGCATCTGGATTCCATACTTCTCTAGCTCAATCTTCATGTTGTTGATTTCTTCTTCTACAGAAAAGATCCAGTCAAGCAAGTAGCACATTTTCATAATTCAGAGAAGGACCAGATTCTTCAACTATAAAATGGGATGAAATGGCATCTACCTCCAAGGGTTGTTGTAAGGAGGTACTTGACACAGGACATGCTATATGACATGTCATCAATAAATATTAACATACTACTATTATCAATGGCATCAAGGGTAACTATCAAGCAAGAAGGCTCTATGGGATGTAGGTTTTTTTGGGGGGGGCTTTTTTGGTCTTTTTTTGAAACAGGGTCTCCCCATAGCCTCAGCTGGCCTACAACTCACTGTGTAGACCAGGCTGGCCTTGAACTCACAGAGACCTACCTGCTTCTGCCTCCCAAGTGCTGAGATTTTAAAGGCATGTGCCACCACGCCTGGCAGGATGTTTTTTAAAATTGCTACTTATGGCCTTTTCTACAGTAAACTTATGAATGAATGAATGAATGAATGAATGAATGTTTTAAAGGCAGCTCAATGACTAGGTCATCAACAGTCTTTATAATCCAAATCAGTAGCTGCTACTCAACAACTGCTTTTCTAAGGCAGAAAGCCAAACAATAAAGAAAACATGTAAGCTTTGACCCTTGCCCTGACATTGGTGAATAATTTTCCTGGAAGGAAATATTTCATAGATAAAAGCTTTAACACAGCCGGGCATGGTGGCGCACGCCTTTAATCCTAGCACTTGGGAGGCAGAGGCAGACGGATCTTTGTGAGTTCAAGGCCAGCCTGGTCTACAAAGCGAGTTCCAGGACAGCCGGAGCTACAGGGAGACCCAGTCTCAAAAAAAAAAGACCAAAAATAAAAATAAAAGCTTTAACACCAATTTTAAATATAAGTTCTAGGGGCTGGAGAGATGGCCTAGCGGTTAAGAGCGCTGACAACTCTTGCGGAGGACCCAGGTTTGATCCCCAGCACCCACATGGCAGCTGAGAACCGTCTTTAACTCCAGTTCCAGGGGAATCCAACACCCTCTTCTGACTTCCGCGGCATTGCACGACACGGGTGCACAAACTTATATGCAGACAATACATTCATACACATACAAAAATAAATTAAAAAATTAAAAAAAAAAGAATATCCTGCTTCATCTTAAAAAAATAAAAAAATAAATATGTTCTATAAAATAATCACCAGTTGAAGACTTGAATCTATTTTAACTCCTAACCATATTACTGCTGTTCTTCTTCTCCCCAAGCTTCATCTCTTCAAGCATCCAACTATAGCAAATGCTCATAGTGCTATGTTTTGGGGAGTGGCTTATCTGCCATGCGCTTAATGGCTTGATACTCACTCTGGGATTGTGAGAGGTAATGATTCCTTTAAGTGATGGATCTAGTGGGAGGTCACTAGATCACTGGAGATAGCTCTCAGATAGGATTAAGTTTGTTCTGAGAAAGCCTGGCCCCACCTAGATTTCTGGCTCCTGTCTGGCAAAACTATCTCTCTACATATATGCTCCCAACAGCCATCTCCTGTTAGTCCCTTCCAGAGGTCAAGCCGATAGGATTGTCTGATCCTGGATTTTAAGTCTCCAAAACTCTATTCTTTATAAGGTATTCTGTTATACTAACAAAAATGGACTAATAATACACAGAGAAACATGTACTCAAAAAGAAGCTTACTTAAACTTTAAGATCACTAAACTGTCATTTCTACATCACATCACTCTCCTACTCTGTCCCTAATAGGAAAGGTTAAAACTTTATTTTATAGTTCCAGCCCCCTGCCACACACATAATGATTTAATGTTATTTGCTAATAAGACCATTTTATATCTTCAAATAAACACTTATATATACACATACAAAAACACATATAAAAAAACTAAATTAGTACAGAGCAAGCTCCAGGCCAGCTGGGACTAAAGGGAGACCCTGTCTCAAAAAAAAAAAAAAAAAAAGAAAACTAAATTAGGGGTTGGCTCAACAGTTAAGAGCGCTGGCTACTCTTGCAGAAGACCCAGGTTTGGTTCCCAGTACCCATATAGTGGGTAACAACTGTCTGTAACTCAAGTTTAGAGGATCCAATGCCCTCTTCTGGCCTCCATGGGCATTACACAAGTGCATGCACTTAACATACATTCAGGCAAAACACTCATACACATAAAATAAAGATAATTTTTTTTTTTTTGGCAACAGGACCTGGAATGCACTATGTACACCAGGCTGGCCTGGAACTCGTAGAGATCCACCTGCCTCTGTCTCCCAAGTGCTAGGATTAGAAGCATGTACCAATATGCCTGGCCAAATAAAGAAAAATTTTTTAAAGAAAACTAAATTCAGCAATCATTGCCACACCATAAGTCAAGAAACACAGCCTGAAATTTCAGTTTAATATTTTTTCTGTTACATTACTTATTCTTTTTATCTTCTTTACAAGAGTTTTTGTATTTTTTTGTTTTTATCTTTTTGAGACAGGGTCTCCCTGTAGCCCCAGCTGTCCTGGAATTCACTCTGTAGACCAGGCTGGCCTTGAACTCACAAAGATCCGCCTGCCTCTGCCTCCCAAGTGCTAGGATTAAAGGCATGCACCACCATGCCTGGCAAGGTCTAATTTTTTTTTATAATTTTATTTATTTATGTATGTGTATGAATGTACTGTCTGCATGGAGGTTTGTGCACCCAAGTCGTGCAATGCCCCGGAGGTCAGAAGAGGGTCTCTGATTCCCCTGGAACTGGAGTTCTCCTGGAATTGGAGTTTCAGACGGTTCTTGGCCGCCATGTGGGTGCTGGGAATCGAACCCGGGTCCTCTGTAAGAGCAGTCGGCGCTCTTAACCGCTAGGCCATCTCTCCAGCCCTACAAGAGTATTTTTTAAAGCCCTATTCCATTAAAATAAGTATTGTTGACTTTGTAGGTGATTACCACATAAATCAAACATTTCCTGCTAAGCCTCTATAACTCCTTACCTGTGAAATCAACCTTTCCATACAGGTCTTGAATCTGAGGAGCCAAGCCCAGTTTGAACAGGTACAAACTAGAAGACAAAATGCAAGAGGAAAGTCAGCTGTAGCAGCTGCTGCTCTCAGATGGAAGGGAAAGAGAAATACTTGGGCCAGTGACATGGCTCAGCAGGTCAGGCACCTGCTGACAAGCCTGAGTTCCATCCCTAGGACACATGGCGGAAGGAAAGAGCCAAGCTGTCCTCTATCACCTGTGTACACTGTGGTACACCCCCCAGCCCCTGCAACATACACAAAATCAATTAGTAAAAAGGTAATAAAAATTAAGAAAAGGAAGACCTAAAGAGAATTCCATCCCTGGGACCCACATGGGAAGAGGTCCTTTGACTTCAACATATGTATCATGGCACACTTGAAGATCCTCTCCCACAAATGAAGTCCTTGGCCCAGATATGTTTCAATATAGAATTTCTCAGACACGAGAAAGGTTCTACAACACATATGGAGCTATAAATGAAAAACACGAAATACTAGTCTTTTCCTTTAAACCCTATAAAACTTGAAACTTCGCTTAGAATAAGGAATTCTAACCTTTTTTTTTTTTTGGTCTTTTTGAGACAGTTTCTCCCTGTAGCCCCAGTTGGCCTGGAACTCACTATGTAGACCAGGCTGGCCTTGAACTCACAGAGATCCTCCTCCCTCTGTGGAGGGGTGGGATAAAAGGCATGGGCTTTAATCTAATTCTAATCTTTTAATCCCACTATACCCTATAAGACTTTTGTTTAGGAGAGGACCTGATGGCCTGAGGTGATAGAGCTCTTCTCCCTTCGGTACTGATTCAGATTGATTTAAACGAGCCAACCAGGAAAGACTGTGAGGTTGGATCCCAGACAATGGGGAAAAGACCAAATCCTCCTGCATTAGGGATAAAAGCCCACCAAGCTTCCAGGTCCTGTGTGCTTGCTGGATCTGCCTGACCACACAAGGCACAGTGCCAAGTTACTTTAGTTTTGTCTGCATGTTCTTTGTGCGGTATTGATGGGGTCCTTGCCTCAGACTTTATTTCTAACATAAAGCAGCTCACAATACAGTATTCTTGATCAGATATAATACTTTTCTGGAGAGAAACATAAAAATAATCATACTCTGTAAATAAATATTCTAAACAATCTCAATTCTTATCAGCCCTTGCCAACAAATGAGCTCATACTAAATCTAAACTCAATTTTCACAAATATTAAGTTTCTACTTTTCTTTTTTTTTATGTGTATGAGTGTATCGTCTGCATGTAGGTTGGTGTGCCCATGCCGTGCAATGCCTTAGAGGTCAGAAGAGGGCATCGGATTCCCTGGAACTGGAGTTAAAGACAGTTCTTAGATGCCATGTAGGTGCTGGGAATGGAACCTGGGTCCTCTGCAAGAGCAGTCTGTGCTCTCAACCGCTGAGCCATCTCTCCAGCCCCCAGTTTCTACTTTTCTTAATAGAGAGAGGGTAAGGGATTATGGGTGGGTCTATTTAACACCAAAATCAGTCATTTTTGTTTTGACTTGCTTTGGTTGTTGGGAACAGGTTCTCACACTATGCAGCCCTACCTGGCCTGGAACTCATTATGTAGCTGAGACTGACCTTGAACTCCTGATCCTTCTAACTCCAAGTTTAAAATCAGTTCTTGGTGGGGCTGGAGAGATGGCTCAGTGGTTAGGCATACTGGCTGTTCTTGCAGAGCACCTGGGTTTGGTTCCCAACACCCACATAGCCGCCAACAGTTGTTGTTCAAAACTCCAATGCCCTCTCTTCTGACTTACATGGGTATTGCATGACATGAGTGAGCTTACTTACATGCAGTGAGCTTACGTACATGCAGACAATACCCTTATACACGTAAAAAATAATTTTTTTCCAAAAGTCAGTTCTTGGAAATGTAAACCATTAGAGGAAAAGAAAAGAAAGCATACATAATTCAGCCAGGTGTGATGGTGCACATCTTTAATCCTAGCACTTGGGAGGCAGAGGCAGGCAGATCTCTGAAGTTCAAGGCCAGCCTAGTCTACAGAGTGAGCTCCAGGCCAGCTGGGACTAAAGGGAGACCCTGCCTCAAAAATATCAACATATTTATTAACAATTATTTGAATATTCTGGCAGTTCCAAACAACACAAAGTGCCAAACTACATACAAAATTATGAAAGTTAAAAAAAAAAAAAAAAAAAAAAAAAAGCATAGAGTGATGGAGATGGAGAATGGAATGTTCTCTCCAGAAGGATTTAGCAGAGCTCAGGTACAGTGACTACCTCTGGAATAATGCCAGTCAAAACTTTTCAAAGGGGCAGTGGCAAGGGCACAGCTTAGTGAGAGCGCCGTCTAGCACAGACAAGGAGGTGCCTATGACCCTCAGCACTGCCTACAGGTGTGTGTGTGTGGGGTGCGCCCTGCTACTGTTGATGCAAATGAAGATGGTGCCTCAGCCAACACAGCTGTGTGAGGAACCTGCCTGAAAAGCAGTTGTGTTTTACGGAAAAAGAGGCTTTAAGTAGTTAACATCCACTTCCTATTCACGGTCAAGTGTTGCCAACTTACCTTTCAGGAAAACACAAAGAAACCACCAATCTCTGCCAGAACACACTGCTCTGTATACACTTTCTAAGCACATATTGCATATATAAGAGAAATGGAGAACAATGGTGGGCTTCCTCCCTTTGTCCTTCTGATTCCATCATTAGAAAGGCACAATTAATTCTTCATCTGTATTTCAAAGAATTACACTGGAGACTGCAGAGAGGAATTCTGCCAGCTTAGCCTCTGTGGCTGCCAAGTTCATACAGCCATTGTAGCTACAGCCTTCCCAGGGTTATCAACACAGACAAACGTCAAGCAACATGAAGCCAACACGGTTCAGACACATGCATTTAAAGTTATTGCATTTTCAACAAAAGAGATTCACTAATTTGCTATGTTCGCTCTTCTGCATGTTTCACAATTCCCGTGATATTATATATATATATATATATATCTGTATCTAACACACATCAGAAACCTGGAGACACAGCCAAGAGTGCAGCTCAGTGGTAGAATGCCTGCTTATCATGCACAAGGTCCTGGGTGCGACTTGGGGTTAACATGCTTCCTATAGATCTACATTATATGGACACGTACTCAAAATTAGCTTTCATGAAGCACACATACAAGACATTCTATAAAAAGAACAGTCAAGCCAATCTCATTTTCGTGTCCAATTCTCATCTTCTCCTTTAGTCCGACAACCATGAAGTACTATTCTCTATAAGCCTAGCATGTGATAAGCATCTTCTTCCTTGCCATCCTCACCCGACCTGCCCTCTAGACACAGCACTTACCCTTCCAGTTTAGCACCTTGCTGACTGTAAGAAGTAAGAACTTGGGGCTGGAGAGATGGCCTAGCGGTTAAGAGCAACCAACTGTTCTTGCAGAGGACCCGGGTTCAATCCCCAGCACCCACATGGCAGCTGAGAACCATCTTTAACTCCAGTTCCAGGGGAATCCGACACCCTCTTCTGACCTCCACAGCTTTGCAAGACACGCGTACACAAACTTACATGCAGACAGTACATTCACACATAAAAAATAAATAAAATTTTAAAAAAGTTAAAAAGAAAAAGTGGGAACTTGAAATTAAGTCATTTTCCAACTTTTTCATGAATTATATTTGACTTCACTTCCTATCATATTTAAGTTGGTATAAAAATTATTTAATGGGGGCTGGAGAGATGGCCTAGCGGTTAAGAGCGCTGACCGCTCTTACAGAGGACCCAGGTTCGATCCCCAGCACCCACATGGCGGCCAAGAACCGTCTGAAACTCCAATTCCAGGAGAACTCCAGTTCCAGGGGAATCTGACACCCTCTTCTGACCTCCGCGGCATTGCACGACACGGGTGCACACACCTGCATGCAGACAGTACATTCATACACATACTGAAATAAATAAAACCTAAAAAAAAATTATTTAATGGATAGAGCTGGAGCTCAGCAGTTAGTTAAGAGCACTGGCTGCTCTTGCAGAGGACTCCTGTTCAGTTCCAAGCACCTACATGGTACCTAACAACCATTCATAACTCCATTTTCAGGGGCTCCAATGCCCTCTTCTGACCTCTGTAGTCACTGCATGACACGAGTGCACGTACAAACATGCAGGCAATACACTCATACACATAAAATAAAATAAAATAAAAATTTTTTTTGGTCTTTTCAAGACAGGGTCTCCCTGTAGCCCCAGCTGTCCTGGAACTCACTCTGTAGACCAGGCTGGCCTTGAACTCCCAAAGATCCACCTGCCTCTGCCTCCCAAGTGCTAGGATTAAAGGCGTGCGCCACCATGCCCGGCAAAATAAAATATTTTAAAATAAATAAAAAAAAATTATTTAATAGGTGACCAAACAGTTTAATGATGGCAAGGGCTCAGATGACTAAATAAAAAAGACTGCACCCACGGGGCTGGAGAGATGGCCTAGCGGTTAAGAGCGCCGACGCTCTTACAGAGGACCCGGGTTCGATCCCCAGCACCCACATGGCGGCCGAGAGCCGTCTGAAACTCCAATTCCAGGAGAACTCCAGCTCCAGGGGAATCCGAGACCCTCTTCTGACCTCCGCGGCTTGCACGACACGGGTGCACGAACATGCATGCAGACAGGTACAGTTGATACGCATAGAGAAATAAATAAAAAGTTTAAAAAAAATAAAAAAAAAAAAAAAAAAAAAAAAAAAAAAAAAGACTGCACCCTGAGTAGGAAGATGTAAAGTTCACAGAGATACTAGATCAATAATGAAAGATTCTACCATGTTTTTACTATAAAAATGTGTTATGGGAATAAATCCCTTCTTTCTACTCCCTAGAAAAAACAGCTGTTTCTCACCATTTTGTAAGGATAATACCTGCCTATTCCATTTGAAAATCCTGAAGTTTATGTAAAATATTTTTCATTCTTACAAAATGGAAAAAAACAATACACACTCAATTGGTATGTAATCCTGAAATTACTTATCTTACTAAGAAGTTCTGGTTACCTGAGTGCATGGATACAGTAGATACATCTTGGCATGTTCTTTCGATCATAAATATCTGTGGTCTCTGGGTAAAAAATCTAGGAAGAAATAAAAGACTCAGAATAAGTCACCCGCCTGCTGGTTTCATTCCATCATTGCTCAAATGTCAATACCGCACCTAGGGCTAGGGGGTGTAGCTGGGTGCTGAGATGTTGCCCGAGTTCCACCTCCTAACATTTAAACACGGCAAATACAACAAAATCCTTCTTTAGGTTCACCAGACATTTCACCATAAATACTAAGAGGAATAAAATCCTCTAATACAGAATGAAAAGTACCATTTAGAAAACCCTCTGTGGGCATCCTGTTGGCTTCACTGGGTGTAGGAAGGTGGTTTACTTATTTCAGACCAGACACAGCAAAGGAAACCCAACTTCTAGTCTACTTTAAATCACTAATAAATGTATGAACTTAAAAAATACCACAAGTTGGGGGCTGGAGAGATGGCCTGGTGGTTAAGAGCGCCAACTGCTCTTGCAGAGGATCTGGGTTCAATCCCCAGCACCCACATGGCGGCTGAGACCGTCTTTAACTCCAGTTCCAGGGGAATCTGACACCCTCTTCTGACCTCCGCAGCATTGCAAGACACAGGTGCACAACCCTACATGCAGACAGTAAATTCATACTCATATGAAAATTAATTAATTAAAAAAATATAAACACAAGCTTCCCAGTTACCATCAACCATATATAGATGGCAAAAAACACTAAATGCATTCATGTACAAACTGTTGGAAAATGATAAAATATTTAACATAAACTGTGCTATACTGGTTGTTTGGGGGAAATGGGAGAGGATGCACAAGTGAAGTTGCCATGGCAACATGAGAGACAGGTACTTTTCTTCAGGAACACAAGGATCAACCATTACTTGTGCTTATCTATATGGCTACTCCCATAAACTCTAAACTACATGAAGGCAGGGGACAAGTTCTATGTTAACTCAGTGCTTCAATACCATACCCAGAGCCAGAGTCATGGAGGAAGCTCCACACCTGACAGGTTAACAAATTAGCTGGGAAAGCAACAGATAAGTTTGATTGAAAGTAGCCTTGAATTTTAAGATCTCTTCTCACAGGAGTGTGAGACCATCAACTTCATCTGTGATTTAGAGAGCACTGGATAACAGTGGATAGGAAAAATGACTGAGTGAGTTGGTTTGGAGAATCAGAAGAATAAAAACCTATACTAGATTAGCTGTCAAGTCCTCAACAAATGAAAATCATGAGAGCAAAAGATGTTTCTATCAAAAGCAGCACCAGATGTGTTTAGGAGACAGTTAGGGGATGGAGTCTAAAACTTTCTGAAATGTACAGAATATTTTTTAAAATGTAAGATAAAGGGCTGGAGAGATGGCCTAGCGGTTAAGAGCGCTGACCGCTCTTACAGAGGACCTGGGTTCGATCCCCAGCACCCACATGGCGGCCGAGAACCATCTGAAACTCCAATTCCAGGAGAACTCCAGTTCCAGGGGAATTTGACACCCTCTTCTGACCTCTGCGGCATTGCACGACACGGGTGCACAAACCTGCATGCAGACAGTACATTGATACACGTACAGAAATAAATAAAATTAAAAAAAAAAAAAAAGGGCACCTGTCTTAAAAAAAAAATGTAAGATAAAACAGGTAGCTCTATGTAGGAATAGCTGTCAACATTTTCAAAGTCATATACAAGTTTGTACTTGGCAGGTGGGACACAAAGAAGCACACTAGCTTTGGAGCAAAGGACAAAGGCAGAGCTTTAAGAAGATCTGACAGGAGACAGGACCCAGGAAATACTGACTAGTGAGGAGATAGGAGCTAGAAAAAAACAGGGTAGAAGGTTGTTTTATAATTGTGGATGGATAAAAGAGATTATTTCAAGTAAATAAAGACAGTTTGGGAGGGAATAGGAGTCCAGGATATCTACAGAATTTCGAGGCTAAGGCCGGAAAATACCAAGTTCAAGGCTTGGCTTAGACTACAGAGTGAGTTGAAGGACAGCATGGGCAACTTAGTACCTTTATTTCAAAATAAAAAACAGAGGGCTGGGGATATGGCTCAAGGGAGAGCACTTGTCTTGCATGTATCAGTGCCTGAATTCAATCTCCAGTACAATCAAAAAAGGGGTGGGGGACCACTTATGTATTAACAACACTATCAGTGAGAGTAAACACTAACACAGCTCTGAATACCATTCAAAGGAGATGAAATTGCTACTGCCCACTAGTGACAACACAGAAGGCAAAGCAGGAACAGGAAGTTACAGGTGCACAGAAAGACCAAGTAACCATAAGAACTTGATGTAATGCATTTCCTGACATTTGTGGGAGTCAATTCTTAAACACACTATGACAAAGAAGAGAACTTAAGCACTTCGCTGGGGGAGGAGGAGGAAATGAGGTATTTACTAAGACTCAGATCTGGATTTAACTCAGCTCAAGAGGTCAGTATAGAGCAATGAGCTAAACAGCAAAAACACTGGGCTAAACAGCAAACACCAAGTACCATGGGATTTTAGCCACTTTCTGACAGTCCACATCATTTATTTGTTTATTTATTATTTATTTATTTATTTATTTATTTATTTATTTTTGAGACTGGGTCTCCCTGTAGCCCCAGCTGGCCTGGCTCTGTAGACCAGGCTGGCCTTGAACTCACAGAGATCCACCTGCCACTGCCTCCTGAGCACTAGGATTAAAATAAAAAAATTTTAAATCAAAACTATTTAATGGCACTGTTATTTGACTGGCTTTAACATGAATAATGCCCCTAATGAAGGAATGTGTAGTTTGCTAAACATTTTTCTACCATAAGCCCTGCTGAAATTTTTTTTTTTTAAATATTTCATTAGCATTGCTTAAAAAAAAAGGATTATGGGGCTGGAGAGATGGCCTAGCGGTTAAAAGCACCGACCGCTCTTGCAGAGGACCCGGGTTCGATCCCCAGCACCCACATGGCAGCCGAGAACCGTCTGAAACTCCAATTCCAGGAGAACTCCAGTTCCAGGGGAATCCGAGACCCTCTTCTAACCTCCGCGGCATTGCACGACACGGGTGCACAGACTTGCATGCAGACAGTACATTTATACACATACAGAAATAAATAAAATAAAATAAAATAAATTAAAAAAAAAAAGGATTATACCAGGTGTGGTGGTGCACGCCTTTAATCCCAGCACTCAAGAGAAAGGGGCATGTGGATCTCTGTAAGTTCAAGGAAAGGGCTAAATAATTACATTGAAAAACTTTGTATAGATTAGAGTAAAAAAATGCTTTTAAGGATTTTTTTTCCTTCTTTTTTGAGCCAAACATAGTGGCACATGCCTTTAATCCCAGTTATGCAGAAGGCAGAGACAAGTGGATCTCTGTAAGACTGAGGCCAGGCTGGTCTATATAGTGAGTTCTAGGCTAGCTAAGCTACACAGAGACCCTGTCTCAAAAAAAAA
>VZQC01002452.1:1592338-1604112 GCA_009823505.1 Rhizomys pruinosus
ACGTCTTTAATCCTAGCACTTGGGAGGCAGAGGCAGGCGGATCTTTGTGAGTTCAAGGCCAGCCTGGTCTACAGAGTGAGTTCCAGGACAGCTGGGGCTACAGGGAGACCCTGTCTCAAAAAGACCAAAAAAAAAAAAAAGTAAAATGGTGAATCTCATAATATACACATGAAAAAAAAAAAACCCACTTTAATGTACATTATGCAGGCATGATGGTGCACACCTACTGTCCCAGAATTCAAGAAGCTCAGGCAGAAGGACCTTTAGAAGCAGTCTTGGGCTATATAGTGAGACTCTATCCAAAAAACAAGGGGTAGGTAGATACCTAGAAGTACAAGGCTCGAGGTTTGAACTCTAGCACGACAATGAATGAAAGAGAGAGAGAGAGAAGGGAGGGAAAGGAAAGAAGGGAGGGAGGGAAGGAAAAGAAGAAAATACACAGAAATATAAATCTAGGCAAAGCAAATATTATAGAGTGAAAAAAAAGAAATATAAAAAAAAAAGAACAAAATTATTTTCCTAATTCAAACTGAAGAAAAGAGATCTTTTCATACTTAAAGATCTTTCAGTACTAAAGAAAAGAAAAAAGCTGGGCATGGTAGTGCACTCCTAGGACTTGGGAGGCAAAGGCAGGTGGATATCTGGGAGTTCAAGGCCAGCCTGGTCTACATAGTGAGTTCCTGGACCGTTGGAACTACAGGAAGACCCTGTCTCAAAAAAAAAAAAAAAAGAAAAGGAAAGGAAATTAAACAGACATGCTGGCACACAGCTGTAATCTCAATACTTTGGAGGCCAAGGCAGAGGATTTTGAAAGCCAGCCTGGGCTACAGTATGAAATAATGTCAAAACCAAACCAAATACCCAGATAGATGATAGATAGATAGATGATTGATAGATAGATAGATAGATAGATAGATAGATAGATAGATAGATAGATAGACAGACAGACAAGGTTTGGAGAATAAAATTTCAGGCTGAATAAGAATTAGTATGCCCTAAATTCCAGAAGCCTGACTATCAGGTAAATTACCTTGGGCAATCCAATCTCATCCATGGCATTCAACCACTGAATCACATTATCTGTGTGTCTGAAGTGGAGGCCAGTTGCCTAGAAGAAACACAGAGAATTAGATGCTGTTAGCAAATACTAAATAAAATCTCTCCTTGCAAAGTTTTCTTAGGATATTTTCCAACATCCCCTTAAAGGTCATTATGTTCCCACTGCAATAACAAGAAACGAAACATCTCAGCTCCTCTCAATTGGAAACTGCCTGAAGAACTTCCCTGGCTAGTGTGCTTGACAGCATGGTCTCTGGAGTTACACTATCTTGGACTCCATTCTCAGCTGAGCCATCTGCTGGTAACAGTGGACGAGTCACTCCCCCCTTTTTGCTGTGAAGATTATCGGAGATACTGTATATATAAACCACTGTATATATAAACCACTTAGATTAGTGTAGTATTTGAATACATTCAGAGTCAAAAAACAACAGCTATTATAAAATAAACCAATTAAAGCTTTTATAATATATTTAGAAATAATCCTCTGCAAACATCTGTCTGACCCTTTTTACAGACAGCGCTGGGGACTGCAAGCCACCCAAGAGCTCCCCCGAGTTACACGCCCAACACCTGTTTCTACTAGTTTTGAGCAAGACCACTTTTTAAAAAATATTTATTTTGGCCGGGCGTGGTGGCACACGCTTTTAATCCTAGCACTTAGGAGGCAGAGGCAGGTGGATTTTTGTGAGTTCAAGGCCAGCCTGGTCTACAGAGCGAGTTCCAGGACAGCTTGGGCTACAGGGAGACCCTGTCTCAAAAAGACCAAAAAAAAAAAAAAAAAAATTTATTTTATTTTATTCATTTATTTTTATGTGTATAAATGTACTGTCTGCATGTAGGTTTGTGCACCCGTGTAGGGCAATGCCTCAGAGGTCAGAAAAGGGTGTCAGATTCCCCTAGAACTGGAATTAAGACAGTTTTCAGCCACAATGTGGGTTCTAGGGATCAAACCCAGTCCTTTGCAAGAGCAGTTGGCACTCTTAACCACTAGGCCATCTCTCCAGCCCGGAGCAAGACCACTTTTAAGAGGGATATACAAAATAAGACTTAAAAACAAAACTCAGTGCTGCAAATAATTTTTTTTTAATTAATATAAGCTGGGGGTGCTGGCACACACCTTTAATCCTAGCACTCGGAAGGCAGAGGCAGGAGGATCTTTGTGAGTTCAAGGCCAGCCTGGTCTACAGAGCGAGTTCCAGGACAGCTGTGGCTATAGGGAGACCCTGTCTCAAAAAGACAAAATAATAATAATAATAATAATAATAATAATAATAATAAAGGCTGAGCATGGTAGCATACACTGTAGTCCCAACACTCAGGAGGCAGAAGCACAACTGTCAAAAATTCCAGGCTACAAAGTGAGACCATATGTCTAAAAGAATCTCTATCCTTTGTTAGTGGGTTGTTATTCTGTCTGCATGAACAGCTCCAAAGACATCTTTTAAATACCTGGTAATATAAAATTCGACATATTAAATCTTTCTCTTTTTTTGTTTTTGGTTTTCTGAGACAGGATCTTCCTGTAACCCTAGCTGGCCTGGAACGCCTATGTAGACCAGGCTGGCCTTAATCTGCCTCCCAAATGCTGGGATTAAGGGCCTATGCCACTGTGTCCAGCTAAATCTGTCTTTTTAAATAAGTTTCTGTTTAGGATCCTGCTGTCCTTTGGATCTGGAATGTAGCCACAGATTGAAGATTTAGTCCCCAGTTAGTAGTGTAGAGAGGTGACTACAATGAGAGGGTATTAATCTCGTCAATGATGAATTCACTGATAAGTTCATAGCTGAATGGGCGACTGGGATCTGGCCTAGCTGTAAGGGCAGGTCACTGGTGGCACATCTCTGAAGAGTGTATCCCTCCTCCCCCCCTTCTCCCCAGCTCTTCCTCTTATGGTCTTCTTCCCCCACTTCCTCCTTCCTTTCTCCCTCCCACCCACAACCTCTCAGCCATGAGGTAAGCAGCTCTCCTCTACCACAGGCTCCCTGCTGGGATGGTCTGCCTCACAGCCAAAAAAGAATGGAGCAAAATGGCCATGGACTGAACCCCTGAAACTGTGAGACAAAGTTTAGCTCTCCTCCTTCAACTTTCTCATTTTAGGTAATTAGTGTAGGTAGTAATTTTGGCTAAAAACCTATGCCTTCTATTTTTTTTTAATTTTATTTATTTTTATGTGTATGAATGTATTGTCTGCATGTAGGTTTGTGCACCCGTTTTGTGCAATGCTGCGGAGGTCAGAAGAGGGTGTCTGATTCCCCTGGAACTGGAGTTCAAGATGGTTTTCAGCCGTGATGTGGGTGCTGGGAATCGAACCCGGGTTCTCTGCAAGAGCAGTCAGCGCTCTTAACAGATAGGCCATGTCGCCAGCTGTACCTATACCTTCTTTACCTGAGTTCAAGACCAGCCTGGTCTACAGAGTGAGCTCCAGGACACCTGGGACTAAAGGGAGACCCTGTCTCAAAAAGACCAAAATTTTGGGGCTGGAGAGATGGCCTAGTGGTTAAGAGTTCCAACTGCTCTTGCAGAGGACCTAGGTTCGATCCCCAGCACCCACATGGCGGCTGAGAACCATCTTTAACTCCAGTTCCAGGGAAATCCGACACCTTCTTCTGACCTCCACGGCATTGCACGACACGAGTGCACAAACCTGCATGCAGACAGTACACTCATACACATAAAAAAATAAATAAAATTTTAAAAAAAGAGAGACCAAGTTTTTTTTTAATTAATTTTTTTGGTCTCTTTGAGACAATCTCCCTGTAGCCAGCTGGCCTGGAATTTGATATGTAGACCAGGCTGGCCTGGAACTCACAGAGATCCTCCTGCCTCCCCAGAGTGCTTGGATTAAAGGCGTGCACCACTACACCTGGATACCTGAATTTAAACATAAAATATAAACTCCTTTTCCTAGTCTGCAGCCTTAGTTCAAAATAATTTTTGGCTCAGTCCTGAACACCAGCCCTTCTTTTTTTTTTTTGGTCTTTTTGAGACAGGGTCTTCCTATAGCCTCAGCTGGCCTGGAACTCACTCTGTAGAACAGGCTGGCTTTGAACTCACAAAGATCCACCTGCCTCTCCCTCCTGAGTGCTAGGATTAAAGGCGTGTGCCACCACACATGGCTACCAGCCCTTCTTACACTCAGGCTGAGTTATGCGGTCTTCTACCAGCTTTCAGACCCATCCTTTCAAACAGTAATTCTTAGGCAAGTCCCTTTTAGAAATTCTGTAGGTGGGAAAAATCTGGTCCTTGTCAACATCCAGGGGCATGTACCTCATGAATCAAAGCTGCTCACTTACTTATCTAAGTTTCCTGAAATTAAGTGGCTTTTCCATTTTCCTTGAACTCCAATATTGCATGGTAATTTTTTTTCCCCCTAGAGTTGTTATAGCTACACTTCAGTAGCTGTTTCAAATTAAAGTGGTAATTCCCCTAGTTGCTTCCTCAACTTTCTAGGAATGAAAATAAAATTTCATCTAGGACAGAGAATTTCTAGATAAATACCATTGTCCCCAGACTCTGACCAGAAATGCAGACAGCTGAAGTTGTTTTACTATATGTTGCCTCTGCACTATTTTCTCCATACTGCCAAGCTTTTTAAAAGTTGTACCTTAGGGCTGGAGAGATAGCCTAGCAGTTAAGAGCACTGACTGCTCTTGCAGAAGACCCGGGTTCGATCCCCAGCACCCACATGGCGGCTAAGAACCGTCTGTAACTCCAATTCCAGGAGAACTCCAGTTCCAGGGGAATCCGAGACCCTGTTCTGACCTCCGCGGCGTTGCTCGACACGGGTGCACAAACCGACATGCAGACATACATCATAACATTACAAAATATAAATAAAAAGAAAATTTAACCAAAATAAAACAAAAAAAAAAAAGTGTACCTACTATTGGAACAAATGCATACCTTATACATAACTTCTCAACAGATGTCACATGAATGCTAACTTCTCTTAAGCTCAAAGAAATCTAAGCACCAAGCAAAGAGCTCACCTTGTATCTGGTCTGTTCCCGATCATAGATTTTTTTCAGGGATACCACTTTGGGAGAGAAGAAGTTTCCTAGTTTGGCCAAGTAGACGCCATTCCTAAGCCCTTCTTCCAGTTCCGTAGTGGGTGGCAGCTCCTCACTTAAGCAGGCTTCCATCCACCTGGCACAAGAGGAGAAGAGTCAGAACTCTTCCTTACAGACCTTAATTTCCATTGTCCCTGAACAAGTTTAAATTAAATATAACAACATTCATTAATCTATTTCCACAGGGCTGGAGAGATGGCTAGGTGGCTAAGAACACTGGCTGCAGAGGACCTGGGTTTGATTCCCAGCACCCACATGGCAGCTAACAACCACTTTTTTTTAAATTTTTTAAATTTTTATTTTTTTTTTTTGGTCTTTTCGAGACAGAGTCTCCCTGTAGCCCCAGCTGTCCTGGAACTCACTCTGTAGACCACGCTGGCCTGTTGAACTCAACAAAGATCCGCCTGCCTCTGCCTCCCAGAGTCTGGGATTAAAAAAAAAGCTTAATTTTTTTTTTTTTATGTGTATGAGTGTACTGACTGCATGAGTATTGTGACACCCTTTCGTGCAATGCCGACGGAGTCAGAAGAGGGCATCGGATTCCCCTGGAAACTGGAGTTAAAGATGGTTCTTAGCGCCATGTGGTGATGCAGCGGGATTGAACCTGGGTCCTCTGCAAATCAGCATGGCACACTTAACCAGTGGAGCCCATCTCTCCAGCCCCTAACAACCATTCATCCTTTTTCATTTTTTTTTTTTTTTTTTTTTTTTTTTTTTTTTTGAGCAGGTCTCCTGTAGTCCCAGCTGTCCTGAAACTCACTCTGTTAGACCTCAGGCTGCCTGAACTCACAAAGATCCGCCTGCCCTCTGCCCAAAAACTAGGTATTAAAGGCTTGCCACACCAAACACTTCCCAGCAACAAACTCATGTCTTTAACTCCAGTTCTAGGAGAACCCTCTTTTTGACCTCTGTGGCAGGTATTGCGATGAAATGGTTATGCATACTACTAGTGCAGACACATAATGCTCATAAACATAAAACAAAAAGTGATAAGTAAAATATTTTTTATAAAAGATCCATTTCCACACACAGCCACTCTGGCCAGCTGAGATCTGTGAGGAAGGACTTCAAATGCTGAGTAAAAACGGCATCTTCTGTACCAGGGTGACAGAGCCAGCTGATGGCTCCGTGAACCTCAGAGTCTACTCTCTTCCCAAGTTATTCCTTACAAAGTTCAAGGGGAAAAAAAAAAAAGATATTATATGTTTTTTTCTTTTTTTGTTGTGAGACAGGTGTTTCCTATAGCCCCAGCTGGGCCTGGAATTAACCACTATGTAGACCAGGCTGGCCGCTGAAACTTGAACGTCCACAGAGATTCGATGCACTGCCTCGTGCCTCAAAATTTGATAAGTGCTGGAACTAATTAAAGTTGTCGTACCACACACACCTGCGCAAGCAAAATCATTTGAAGCGGGTACAGGAGGTCTTCGTCTGTGTGGTCGCAACACCTTATATCCTAGCACTTGGAGGCCAGAGGTCGAGGGTGGCGATCTTGTAAGTCTAAGATTCAAAGGCCTAGGCTGACTGTGTCTACAGTGAGCAAGTTCCAGTTCGGCAGTACTGAGGCTACAGGGGAGACCCTTGTCTTCGGAAAGACTCCAAAAAAAAAAGAAAAACAAAAAAAAAAAAAAATACAATTGAACTGAAAACCCACTTCTTTAAACTGTTCAGTTTATATTTGTTGCTGATGGTCTTCTCTAGTTTCAGAATTTAAGAGTCTATGGCAAATTTCTAGGCTCAGGCGTTAAGGTAGGAATACCAAAGAGTCAATTAGCTAAAAACTTCTGAAAGGAAGAACACTCCTAAACGGAAAAAGAAAGAAAAACTTCTTATTTATTGCTCTCCCTCTCTAATTATTTCTTATTTTTTTGTGGAGATATATTGATCCCTGTTTACATATTAGTATATTTTTTATTTTATATTTTTTTTTAAAGTGAAGAATACTTGTTTAAAATTTATTTTAATGTTTTTTATCTTATTATTGTTTTCTATGTATTATGATGTACTGTCTGACATCGCATGAGTGTAGTGCACGCCGTATCGTGCAATTGCCAGCGGGAGTCGAGAAAAAATGGGCGTCGGATTTTCCCTTGGAACTGTTAGAGCTCTCCGTGGAACTGAACGTACAGACGGTTTCTCTACGCATAACGATTATCCACTCCTTGGATGCGATTTACTAGTGGTTGCTGGGGATCCGAAACCCAGATCCTCTGCCAAGAGCAGTCGGCGCTCTTAAACGCATAGAATAGGACTATCTCTCCGAGCCCCCGTTTTATTATTTCTTTTATTTTTGAATGACATGTACTGTCTGCATATAATAGGTTTTGGTGGCCACACTTGCTTCGCGTGCCAATTGTCCTTTTCACGTGGAGGCAGAAGAGCGGGTCAGATTTCCCTCTGGAACCTCTGGAGGGTTCTCCGGATGTGGCTGTTCACAGATGGTTCTTAGCCCCACATGTGCATGAGTACTGCGGGATCGACACCCAGCTCGCCTCAGCAAAACCAAGTCCGGTCTGCTCACCTTACAACTTGCTCTTTTAAGCTATATCCTACCTCCAGCCCCCTATTTAATATTTTATGTGTCGTTGACCATATACTGCCTAGCTGTATGTAAGCTAGCATCTCATTGTCAATAGGATTAACTCCTTGCGTGAAGATCAGAACGAGGGCGTCCAGATCCATGCCATCTGGAGTTACAGGAACTGTTTGTTTAGCCACCATCATGCGATGCTGGGGATCAAACCTGGGTCCCTGCCAAGAGCAGCCAGTGCTTGTAACCATTGAGACATCTCTCCAAGGACCTGATAAATGAAATCCCTTAGAGTGGATTTCTTGGACACAGAATCGACAACAAGTATTGCTTCAACAGGTAAAGGCAAACCCCCAACCCCCCCCCCTCCCACCCCCACGTTACGCTCATTATCTCTTGCAAAGTCAAAGAAGTGGCATATATGTCCAAGGGCAGAGTGCGTGATCCAACGTTAGAAAAAAAAAAAAAAAAAAATAAAATATACAAAAAAAAGTTTATCGCAATGCACCGGCGGTCTTGGATGCGCTGCCACCGCCATATTATCTAGCTACTTGGGAACGCAGAGGGCAGTCGGAATTTCTTATGTTAGTTTCAGGCCAGCCTGGATCTACAGAGTGAGTTCCAGGACACTGGGGCTACAGGGGAGACCCTTATCTCGAAAAGACCAAAAAAAAAAAAAAAAAAATAAAATAAAACAATAAAACAAAAAAACACAAAAAAACAAAAAGAAAAACACAAATAAAATAAAAAAATAAAAAAAAAAAAAAAAGGAGTTCAGAAGATGAAAGATAGAAGCCCCAGCATTAAATCTGTATTTTTCTCTTTTTTTTTTTTTTTTTTTTTGGTCTTTTTGAGACAGGATCTACCCATAGCTCTGGCTGTCCTGGAATTCCCTATGTAGACCAGGCTGGCCTTGAACTCACAAAGATCTGCCTGCCTCTGCCTCTCAAGTGCTAGGATTAAAGGCGTGCGCCACCACGCCCGGCAATTGTATCTATTTTCTAACACCAATGGGTCTTTTTTTTTTTTTTTTTACATGAAGCCCCAGTAGACCTCATATTCCCTGCATGTGTGCATGCATGTAATACACGCGGGGGAATGTGCCATAGTGCACACGTGATGGTTAGGGAACAATCTGAGGGAGTCAGTTCTCTCTTTTCCATCATGGGCCCTAGAGTTCAAACTCATCAAGCTTGGTAACAAGTATCTTTACCTACTGAGCCATTTGCCAGCCATTTAACCAGTTTTTGAGCCACAGAATCTCTTGAACGTCCAAGGAAAGATATAGACTGTGCCTCCCAAATGTTCATATATTTAAATTTTACATATAATTTCAGAGATTTCATTGACTTTATAGCCCCAGAGTAAGAACTGTTAGCTTAAAATTTTTTCCACTCAAGTTATAAAAGACTAACATTATCCTCACATTTTTCATCATACTAAAAAAACCCCAAAACATCTGATATTTGAACAAAGTAATAGATCTTTAAAAACCCAAATGAGACAGGGTCAGCCTCTGGAGTACCTGTGACTACAGAAACCTATTGCTATTGTACCTGCAGAAGTTTAAATTGAGATGAATAGAAATAAATAAGATGTTTCTGAATGATGCAGCACCTGCCTAACAGGTCCTACTTTCAATCCCTAATACCATCCAAGAAACAGAAATAAAAAATGCAAACAAAACAGGAGAAAAGCCAGGCTGGTTACAGCCTATCTGTGATTCTAAGCCTCAGAAGAGAAGCTGGAATCTGTATAATCAGACTCTGTCTGGGGGGGGGGATGATAATAACTTATGCTGCAAACACACAAAAATTTGTAATAAAAATACTAGCATCCCAATAGACATATAAGCCAAATAACAGGTAAATGTACTTATATAATCTTATTTTTTGTTACATTTTTCAAATTAATGTTTCAACTTACCATACAAAGTCATAGGTTTCATTTTCATACCTGTCATTATACTTTGTTCTTATTATATGTTTGATGCTGCTGTTTAGTGTTATTTTGTTTTTGAGACAAGGTATCCCTGTAGCCCCATCTGGCCTGGAACTCAATATATAGACCATACTGGATTTGACCTTATAGAAATCTGCCTGCCTCTGCCTCCCAAGTATAAAGATTAAGATGTGTGCCACCATTCCTGGCTATATTTCATTATTTATTTTTATTTTATTTTTTATTTTTTAATTTATTTATTTCTGTATATGTATGAATGTACTATATGCATGCAAGTGTGTGCACCCGTGTCGTGCAATGCCGTGGAGGTCAGAAGAGGGTGTCGGAGTCCCCTAGAACTGGAGATCTGGAATTGGAGTTTCAGATGGTTCTCGACTGCCATGTGGGTGCTGAGGATCAAACCCCGGCCCTCTGTAAGAGCGGTCGGTGCTCTTAACCACTAGGCCATCTCTCCAGCCCCCTATTTTTAAATTTTTTTATTTATTTTGTATGTGTATGAATGTACTGTCTGCATGCAGGTTTGTGCACCTGTGTCGTGCAATGCCAAGGAGGTCAGAAGAGGGTGTCTGATTCCCCTGGAACTGGAGTTAAAGACGGTTCTCAGCCACCATGTGGGAGCTGGGGATCAAACCCGGGTCCTCTGCAAGAGCAGTCGGTGCTCTTAACCGCTAGGCCATCTCTCCAGCCCCTAAAACACATCTTTTTACATTCATTTAGTGTACGTATGTGCATGCCAAGTATATTGTGTGTACCTGCATGCCACAGTGCACATTTGGAAGTCAAAGGACAACTTGTGTGAATCCATTCTCTCCTTGGATCTTGAGGGATCTGGGGATTGAACTCTCCTGAGGCTTGGGCAGCAGGTGCTTTCACCATGTGAGCTGTCTCACCTGCTCCTGTTTTATTTTTGACGATTCTGAGCAGTATTCTCAGTTTGGAAATAAATTATTAAGACAAGAATTGGGCCCGGGCATGGTGGTGCACACCTTTAATCCCAGCACTTGGGAGGCAGAGGCAGGTAGATCTCTGTGAATTCAAGGCTAGCCTGGTCTACATAGTGAGCTCTAGGCCAGCTGGGACTAAAGGGAGACCTTGTTTCAAAAAAAAGACCAAAAAAAAAAAAAAAAAGACAGAATTTTCTTCTGAATTTATGAAAGTTATTGATAAAAATCCAGTCTGGTAGTCTAGCCATATTTTGCTTAAACATAATGAAATATATAGGGGCTGGAGAGATCGGAACTCAAGCGGTTCAAGAGACGCCAACTGCCTTTGCAAGAGACCCAGCATGTGCGGCTGCTGAGAATCATATTTTAGACGTCCAGTTATCCAAGAAGGAATCCGAGAACCCTCTTCTTCTGACCTCCACGGCATTGCCACGACATGGGCGTCATCGAAACTGCTACTAGGTCAGAAGTACATTTCATAACAAGTACGGATACCGAAAATAAATCGTAAACAAATTAAAAAAAAAATTTAAAAAAGATTTTTTTTCATTTTTTTTTTTTTTTTAAGGCAAAGATGGATGGCTGGAGCAGAATGGCCTAAGCAGTTAAAGCAGCACTGACTACGTCTTGCAGAGGAGACCAGCATTTTGATTCCCTAAGCACCCACATGGTGCTCTGATAAACTATCTCTAATAGTCCAGTTTCAGAGGAATCCATACAGACTTACTTGCTGGCCTCCACAGGCATTGCCGGACCAATGGGTACACCTACCTACATTGACAGACAAGATACACTTATTACCACACACAACCACACACAAAAACAATTAAAAAAAACAACACACAGCCAGGCATCGGTGGCGCCACGCCTTTAATTTCCTAGCACTTGGGAGGCATGGAAGGCAGCCGGATCTTTTGTGAGTTCAAGGCCAGCACTGCGTTCTACAGAGTGAGTACCAGGAAAGCTGGAGCTAACAGGGAGACCCTGTCTCCAAAAAAAAAAAAAAAAAAAAAAAAAAAACAAAACAACAAACAACAAAAAGGAAAGATAAAATATTCCTCTCCTTTTTCTCTAAATTCTATCAGATTCACTACTGCTTTGTTTTCAACATCTCCTTTAGAACACTTCACACAGTCTGACATTGTAGGTAATTAAATAAAGGGTGGATCGATCTATGGATGGATCACAGAATTTTCTGGGTGTTTC
>VZQC01002452.1:1622835-1638799 GCA_009823505.1 Rhizomys pruinosus
AAAAAAAAAAAAAAAAAAAAAAGCAGAGCTGGGAATATAGCTGAGTTGGGAGAGTGCTTGCCTAACAGGAAGCCCAGGGTTTGACCCCCAGCACTGCATAAAACTAGGTGTGGCAGTAAATAGTGTTTACTCAGTAGAGACAGACAGGTGACAAGTTCAAGGTCATCCTCAATTACTCAACAAGTTTAATATCAGCTTAGGCTATTTGAGACCCTATGGCTAAAAAAGGGGAACAAGCCAGGTATGGTGGCCCACACCTTTAGTCCTAGCACTTGGGAGGCAGAGGCAGGCGGATCTCTGTGAGTTCAAGGCCAGCCTGGGCTACAGAGCAAGTTCTAGCCTGGGCCTATAGGGAGACCCTGTCTTGAAAAGACCAAAAAAAAAAGGTAAACAAAGCAAAGCAAAACAAAACAAAAACAGTTCTTTTTTTTTTTTTTAGTTAAACTTTGCAATCTCACCATTTTTAACCATTTTAAAGTAAGCAATTCCGGTGAGTTCTGGTATATTCACCATGTTGTACAACTATTATTACAGTCTAGTTCCAGAACATTTTAATCACCCCAAAAGAAACTCTACACCCATTAAACCAATCACTCTCCATCTAGCACCCCTTTTAATCCGGTTTACTCAAACAGCTATAAATCATCTTAATTATAATGCAACCTAATTCACATTTATCCAACCTGTCTGCAAAAGTATCACAAGACATTTTCAAATGCCTGCTGCAATCTCAACATTGCTTGTTTCTCTGACTCACCATGAATCTGGTGACCCTGTTCAAGAGGAAATGATATTTCTGTAGCACAGCTTTCCTGAAGAAGCCCATGTTAAGGAGTTCATGTGGCTTCTAAGCATCGTTTCTGTTCTTAAGAAATCCTCAGAGCCCACCTATTTCACGATGTGCCCTGGAGTTACAGGTGGTTGTCAGCCACCCAAAGTAGGTGCCAGGAACTGAACTTGGGTCCTCTGGAACTGCAGTTTGCTCTCTTAACCATTAAGCCATCTTTCTAGTCCTAGAATGTTTTTGTTTTGTTTTGGGGGGGTCTTTTTGAGACATGGTGGCTCAAGCCTGTAATCCACAAGTTCAGGAAGATGAGGCAGGAGGACAGCCATGAGTTCAAGGTCAGACTGAGCTACACAATAAAATATTATCTCAAAAACAAAATGAAAAACAAAAAAGGAACGGTCAGCAAGATGCCTCAAAGCAGGTAAAGGGGGCTGGAGAGATGGCCTAGCATATAAGAGCACCGACTGCTCTTGCAGAGGACCCGGGTTAGATCCCCAGCACCCACATGGCGGCTAAGAACCATCTGTAACTCCAATTCCAAGAGAACTCCAGTTCCAGGGGAATCCGAGACCCTCTTCTGACCTCCACAGCATTGCACAACACGGGTGCACAGACCTGCATGCAGACAGTACATTCATACACATACAAAAATAAATTAAAAAAAAAAAAAGAGGCAGGTAAAGGTATGTCCTGCCAAGCCTGATAATCCGAGTTTGAACCTCAGGACCCACGTGATAAAAGGAGAGAAATGATTCCCACAAATTGTCCTCTAACCTACACACACACACACACACACACACACACACACACACACATATACGTACACAAATGCATGCATATAATTTTAAAAAATTTTTTTAAAAATTAAAAACAAGGGGCTGGAGAGATGGCTCAGCTGTTAAGAGTGCCGAATGCTCTTGCAGAGTACCCTGGTTCAATTCCCAGCACCCACATGGTGGCTAAGAACCATCTTTAAGCCAGGCGTGGTGGCGTTTAATTCTAGCACTCGGGAGGAAGAGGCAGGGAGATCTCTGTGAGTTCAAGGCCAGCTTGATCTACAGAGTGAGTTCTGGGCCAGCTGGGGCTATAGGGAGACCCTGTCTAAATAAATAAATAAATAAATAAATAAATAAATAAATAAATAAATGAAAAATGAACATAAAAATTTGCCAAAACAGAAAAAATGAAATACAAATAAACTTATTTATTTATTTATTTATTTTTGGTCTTTTTTGAGTCAGTGTCTCCCTGTAGCCCCAGCTGGCCTGGAACTCAGAGATCAGCCTGCCCCTGCCTCCTGAAGTGCTGGGATTAAAGGTATATGCCACCATGCCCAACTCTTTTAAACATATGTAAAGAAGCTCAGCTTCACTCATAATTACATAATTAGAAAATGAAATGACAATGGAATAACATACTCATCTACAAAACTGGCCAATATAAAGGTATGTATAATATCCTGAGTGGGGAAAGCCCTGCTGCATTACTGACAGACAGCTGTGTATGTAAACTGCCATACACTCCCAAAGAACAAATCAGCAACACGTATCCAAACTAAATGTACATACCAACTGTGATCCAGAAATTGCAATTTTAGAAATTTATCCTGCAAGCTTACCTAGATACACTCAATGGCACTCACAGAGTGGCCAACCATACCACTGTTCATAATAACAAGAGCTAAAGGGGAAAAACTCCTGTCAATGGTCAAAGCTATAACTGAAAAACAAAGTAACTGTGAAAAATATAAAGGAGGTCCTCTACTGCATTCATGTGGAATGAATGAGTGTCAGGCGGCCAAGCAAAAGGCATAGTGTGCAACCACTTCTAAAGAAGGAAGGAAAGGGACTGTATTCAGACACAGAGCAGCTCTGGAAGGATATATAATCTGGAAAAGTTTAACAGTGGTTCTATCTGGAAAAGATAATTAAGGAGCTGAAGAAACAGGACCAAGGAGACAGGCAGACTTTTTTTTTCTACTGTACATCCTCCCATAGCCTTTTTTTTTGGTCTTTTGGAGACAGGGTCTCCCTGAAGCCCCAGCTGTCCTGGAACTCACTCTGTAGACCAGGCTGGCCTTGAACTCACAAAGATCCTCCTTTGTGGATCCCGAATGCTAGGATTAAAGGCGTGCGCCACCATGCCTGGCCCTCCCATAGCCTTTGAATTATGTTCTATATCTATGTGTTGTCTGGTTTTGAATTAAGAAAAAAAAATGTTTTAGGGGCTGGAGAGATGGCCTAGCAGTTAAGAGCGCCGACCGCTCTTAAAGAGGACCCGGGTTCAATCCCCAGCACCCACATGGCGGCTGAGAACCGTCTGAAACTCCAATTACAGAAGAACTCCAGTTCCAGGGGAATCCAACACCCTCTTCTGACCTCTGCGGCATTGCACAACTCGGGAGCACAGACCTGCATGCAGACAGTACATTCATATACATACAGAAATAAATAAAAAATAAAAAAAAGTTAAAAAAAAAAAAAAAAGAAAAAAATGTTTTAAAGCCAGGTGTGGTGGCACATGCCTTTAATCCCAGCAGTCAGGAGGCAGAGGCACGAAGATGCCTGTGAGTTCAAGTGCCTGGTCTACATGGTACGCTCCAATACAGCTGAGGCTACAGGGAAACCCTGTCTCAAACAGACAAAAAAAAAGTTTTAATAAAAAAAAGTTTTGAGGCCAAATTGATATAAGAAAAAAAATAAGCCTGGGCCACAAGTAGAATCTACTGTTTTTAAACTACGTCTCACAATAATAATAGTAGCCCCTTGTATTTTACCCTCTACAAACATCTGACAATTCTTGGAGCCTAGTGTTCTCAGAGACCCAGCAGCCTCAGCAGCAGGAGAGCTCTGGGCTGGCAGCTGCCTCTCCAGTGTTCCTTCTGCTTTTCGTTATGATTTCCAGTGACTCAACAGGAAGGCATTCTGAGTAAAGAAGAAATAGAGGCTTTTAGACCAGTCTTTCCTCCACCCAAACCCCATACACAACAGTCTTGCCAAATGATCCAAGGCAATTTCCAATCCAACTTGCCACTCCTGTCTGTATGAGGTCACTGTTTAACAAATGAGAATCTGTTAGGAAGATTTTCTAAACTGAACCCAAAGCAGATACCAAGTAATAAAGATGAAAAATGAGGACTAGTCCAACGAACGATCCAGTTAAACACAAAAATACATGACAAATTGGGTGTGGTGACTTGCCTGTAAATCCAACCTACTCTGGAGACTAGGCCTGGAGGACTGCAATTTGAAGCTAGCTTGGGAAATTTAAAGAGACAATGTTTGAACTTCTCTTTCAATTAGTAGGGGTTGAGTGATGGTTTAGTGGTAAGCAAGTAGTATAGCACCCATGAGGGCCTCAATTCAATCCTCAGTACACAAAGACAAATTAGAGATTTGCCTGAATACAGACTGAAAGGTGGAAAAGGCTATGCAATAAGCAGAAGCAGGAAGGGGAAAAGAAATCAGGGCGTGGTACTGCGCTCCTTTAATCCCAGCACTCAGGAGTTCAAGGCCAGCTGGGACTAAAGGGAGACCCTGTCTCAAAAAAAAAGCAGCAGCAGGAAGAAGCTCCCATTCTCAGCCATTAGACAGCTAGATAAGAGGCTAATGTCTCTGGACCACTGCTCTTAACACTTGGACCTTACTTACTGTTTCCGTTTCCATGTCTGAAGACATCAAGAGCACTAGCACTGGTTAGCATCACACAGACTTGAGCTTGACTTGCACAGACAGTTAGGTGACCTTGAGACAAGTGTTATTCATTTTCCCCTCTTGGAAATAAAACTAATGCTTACATCACAATAAAGTTCTACTTAAGTTTCATCGCCATTCAGCTTAATTAATGACAGTTATCACTGCTGTTATTATACACACAGATACAAGTAGCACTGAAGCAGTGAGGACATGGTGATTAAGAATAAGGGCTTGAGAGTCCTTGCCAAAGCTGAGATCTACTAGATAAGTGATTACTGTCTCTGAGCTTTGCTTTCTTATCTCCTAAATATAAATAAGCACCTCATCCAGAATAGCCAAGTAGATCAAGTATATAAAGTGCTTAGTCCAGTGCCCGGCATTGGGATTGCAAAGAAAACCGATGACAAGGAAAAGGGGGCACCGATGACAAGGAAAAGGGGACAAAGCAAGGGGATGATTTCAGGATACCTGGGAAATATGTTCAATCACGATGGCCTTGCAAAGGGTAGGTGTTGAGGATGTGGGGTTTTGTAAGGATTTTGTTGTTTCATTTTGGCTGTCTTAATGGTAAAATGCTAAGTTTTCTATAATAAAACACCTTATTGAAATAACAAGTGCTCCCAAACAATTATAAGAAATTTTCTAAAACTTCAAATGTAGTAAACTTTAACTTTTCAAAATAAATCATGAACCAAATCTTCCATTTATGTTTAAACTTTTCTTTCTTTTTTTTTTTTTTTTTTTTTTTTTTTTTTTTGTCTTTTCGAGACAGGGTCTCCCTGTAGCCCCAGCTGTCCTGGAACTCACATTGTAGACCAGGCTGGCCTTGAACTCACAAAGATCCGCCTGCCTCTGCTTCCCAAGTGCTAGGATTAAAGGTGTGCGCCACCACGCCCGGCATGTTTAAACTTTTCTATTAAAAATGCTATCAGGTCACTATTAGGAACCTTCCAAAATTAAAATAAAGCAGCAGAGCTTGGATTTCAGATTTTTTTTTCATTAGGTATGTCTGAGCCCTTAGCATGGAACTACCACTTCTCACTCAGCTTGCTCAAAGATATGGTCTCTAGGCAACCAAGACCCAAGTTAAACAAACAGCAGCAGTGATATGAATCACTTCCGGAAGGTCTTATTTTGCCTACCAGCACTTTCTTACACAAATACTTGTTACAGGGTTTATTTAGGCAGCCCTAATTAAAGCAACCAAAAGTCTATCAAATACCACATAGCTTAAAAATATTCAAAACCAGTCACATGACCAACAGGCATCTCCAAATTGCTCCCTAGTGATGCAGAAGTAATCAGAGACAGGTCACCAAGCAAGCCAGGAGATGAAATTCCTAGAACAAGCTAACTTGGACTTCAAGTACATTTTCACTCCTTTGTCATTGGGGTTTATAATGCATAAGCACAATTACTGCTTTGATCTCTAAATCCAAGAGAAATATATGCCAAGTTAGGTGAAATCTACGGGCTGCTTAGCCTTGTAAAACTTTCTCAATCTTGACCAGTGAGCAATCTGTACACTCAGCCACCCCAGTTGACACTAGTCCTCGTGGTCACATCCATCTGTGAAGTCCAGAACCCAGCTCTCCCATATCTTCCTTTTTTTTAACCTCAAAGGAAACGTCTATCTACCTCACTATTCTTGATGAATTAGTGAAAAACCCCTTTACTATTAACAAGAATAGTTGGAAGAAGGACTTAAGGGATCAAAAGGAAAACTATCTGAAGTCCAACAAGGGACTGGAGAAATGGCTCAGAGCACTGGCTACTCTTGCATTAGACCTGGGTTCAGTTCTTACACGCACACAGCAGCTAACAACTATCTGTAACTCCAGTTCCAGGGAATCCAACATGCTGTTCTGGCCTCCTCAGGCATTGCATGACACGGATACACTTACATACATACATTCAGGCAATACACTCATACGCATAAAATAAAAACAATGGGCCAGGCATGAGGTACATTCCTTTAATCCTAGCAAATGCAGGCAGATCTCGGTGAGTTCAAGGCCAGCCTGGTCTACATAGTGAGTCTCCAAGCTAGCTGAGGCTAAAGGAAAACCCCTATCTCAAAAAGATCAAATAATAATAATAATAAATTAAATAAATTTAACAACAACTACCAGTAACAGAACCAAGGGGGAGGGAGAAATCAAGACTATAGAAAATCGGAGTGAGGGGCTGGAGAGAGGGCCTAGCGGTTAAGAGCACCGACTGCTCTTGCAGAGGACCCGGGTTCGATCCCCAGCACCCACATGGCAACTAAGAACCGTCTGTAACTCCAATTCCAGGAGAACTCCAGTTCCAAGAGAATCCGAGACCCTCTTCTGACCTCCGTGGCATTGCACAGCATGGGTGCACAAACCTGCATGCTGACAGTACATTCATACACATACAAAAATAAATAAAATAAAATAAAAAAGAAAGAAAATCAGGAGTGAAACAAAAATTATGTGAAGCACACACCTAGAATGAATGTTCCAGAAGATTTACACTAAATCATGGTTGTTATGACTTAACATAAACAAACGAAATGAAGAACAGTCATAAAGAGACAACACAGATCTCCCTCTGAGACAAAACCAATGAATCACAACAAATTATTAAAGGTAAAATGGACAATTTCCTAGAGTTAAAATCAACAAAAAGATATTACAGAAAGGGAGCCAGTCATGGGGAGGGCAGAGGACACAGGAGAGGGGGACACATCAAAAGCAAGGACAATGACACAGAGGTATGAAAATGTCACAATGAATCCCATTACTTTGAATCCTAATTTGAAAATTAATTTTTTAAAGGGGAAAAAAGAATTTAAAGGAAAGATACTGTAAATCAAGAGTCTTAGACTGAGGACTAAGATCAAGAGAGAGGGCTTGCTTCTGATACATAGCAGACCTGAGGCCCTAGGTTCACTTCCCACCACCGGGGAAAAACAAGTCAACATTACAGAGAAAACTGTTAAGCCAATATCAACCGAAAGGGCTTATACTTCAAAGAACAAGAAATCTAAAAGTTTCATCAGGCGTGGTGGCACAAACCTTTAATTCCAGCACTTGGGAGCAGAGGCAGGTGGATCTTTGTGAATTCAAAGCCAGCCTGGTCTGCATAGTGAGTTCCAGGCCAGTTGGGGCTATAGGAAGACCCTGTCTCAAAAAAGACAAAAAAAACAAACAACAACAAAAAAAAAAACTAAACATTTCAAATCATAAAAAAAGGAAAAAAATTAAACAAATTATGACTTGTCAAGGGGCTAAAATTAAGATAGCTTCAGATAGTTTCTCAGTAATAAGGAGTATAATAAGCAAATGAAATTAGATGCATTTATAGAGAGAAAAATATATAGTTCACTGTAATAGGAAAATCCAGAGCTAGAGCTACATATATTTTGATATTTGATAAGTTAGGTATCAACTGATAGTAAACAGTAAAAAGATGGCTCTGAGCTGTACACCTATAATTCCAGTAACTGGGAAGTAGGGGCAGAAATATCTGGGGTTCAAGACTAGCCTGAGCTATATGAGATCCTGTCTCAAAAAAAAGGCTTTGAAATATTAAAATAATTTAGAAAAACTACTATATTTAAAGACAGATTGTTGAATAATTAAATCATAGAAAAGCTAACGGACTAGGCCTAGTAGACCACACCTATAATCCTAGCACTTAAGAGGTAGAGGCAGGAGATTACTACAAATTCCAGGTCAACCTGATCTACATAGCCAATTTCAAGCCAACCAGGGCTACAGAGTAAGATTCTATGACATTTTTCTAAAAAGGAAGAAAAAGAAAAAGAAAAGAAAGAGGGTGTGGCACAGAGGCAGTGCTTGCCTAGCATACACAAGGGAAAATGCCTGCCATGAAAGTATGAAGACTTGAGTTCAGAGCCCAGGACCTATGGAAAAAGCCCGGCCTGGGAACATGCTTGTAACAGTGCTAGAGAGGCAGAGCTGGGTGAACCCCTGGGTCCTTTCAGCCTAGCCTCTTGAAGAGGTATGCAACCTATCATTGAAAAATGATGTTGTCATCGATGAGTGTGTGGGGCCCCATTCATAGCTATGCATCCTAGGCTCTGCATGTTGAACACAACCTGCTTAGGACTTGAAAGTGCCCAGAAAAATTTCCCAAAAAGTGTATTAACACGCCATCAAGTTTATATTAAATCTTTAAATCTCTTTTTGCTCAATGACGAAGATAAAGAATGTAAGAGTACTTTCTGTATTTTTCTGGGCCAGCACTTAACTTCCACAGCAGCTCTGTAAAAAACACAGAATTCCCATTTCCTGAGGTTAATCACTTTGCAAAACCAGAGTCAGAAGGCATCCCTGCCCAGACTCCAAGTCCTGTTCTTCACCCTACCACACCCAGATAACTCAACATTCTTTTCTCTGGCCCAGATAACTCAACAGTCAAGATTTTCAAGGACATTTTATTTAGACTTTTTCAATTTGCTTTACCTAGCTATAAGTATCATGAGATTAGTCATGTGAGTTTTCTTAGTAATAATGGTAACTACTACTTGACCGCCTTCTACTGAATGACTTGTCTCAGTCTCCCTCAGCACTAAGATTATAGTGTGCCCACCACATCCCACCGTAACCCCCCCCCCGCCCCTTTTTTTTAAGATTGGGTATCTTGTAGCCCAGGCTAAAACTGAAGATGATCTGATCTGGAACTCTTGGGTCCTGCTTGCCTAAACCAAATTCTGGGATGACAAGGCTGGCCACTTTACACAGTTTCACATTTCTTAACTGTAAACTTTGCAAAGTGTTTCACTTAACTACAAGGTGGGCTACAAAGCTTTTGATGGCCATCCTGGGAAAGAAAACACCTATTTGTAACATTGTTACTATGTGGAAAAGTACTTAGTTTCAAGCAATTAACAAATATATATATTTTTTTAATTTTATTTATTTCTGTATGTGTATGAATGTACTGTCTGCATGCAGGTTTGTGCACCCGTGTCGTGCAATGCCAGAGGTCAGAAGAGGGTGTCAGATTCCCCTGGAACTGGATTTCTCCTGGAATTGGAGTTTCAGACGGTTCTCCGCCACCATGTGGGTGCTGGGGATCGAACCCAGGTCTTCTGCAAGAGCAGTCAGCGCTCTTAACCGCTAGGCCATCTCTCCAGCCCCCACAAATATATTTTTTAATGCATCTACTTCTTACCAGACTCTATCCAAGGTAGTTGCACCAAATTAAAATTCAGAAAATGGGTGTTTGTATGTATGTCAACATTTTAAGTTAAGAATAAATCTCCCGGGCTGGAGAGATGGCCTAGTGGTTAAGAGCGCCGACCGCTCTTGCAGAGGACCCGGGTTCGATCCCCAGCACCCACATGGCGGCTGAGAACCGTCTGAAACTCCAATTCCAGGAGAACTCCAGTTCCAGGGGAATCCGAAACCCTCTTCTGACCTCCGCGGCATTGCACGACACGGGTGCACAGACCTGCATGCAGACAGTACATTCGTACACATATAGAAATAAAAATAAAATAAAATAAAATAAAAAGAATAAATCTCCCTGCATTACGAATGCACCAACCTCCTACCCCCAATGTGCCAGTAACTAGCTAAATGTTATGGGCCTAAAATCACACACTAGGTCTCTTGAAATAACTTTTCTCCCAGGTAAAAGGAGTTTGGGAGCTGGAGAGACAGCTTGGCTGCAGTTAAGAGCTCATACTGCTCTTGCAGAGAACTAGAATTCAGTTCCTAGCACCTACATCAGGACAGCTCACAATCACTCATTACTCAAGTTCCAGAGGATCCAATGCCCTCTTCTGGCCTCTGAGGGCACTTGCACTCAGACACTCTACCCACACACTCTACCCACACAGACACACACACATACAGATAATCAAAAATAAAATAAGGGGCTGGAGAGATGGCCTAGCGGTTAAGAGCACTGACTGCTCTTGCAGAGGACCCAGGTTCGATCCCCAGCACCCACATGGCGGCTGAGAACCGTCTGTAACTTCAATTCCAGGAGAACTCCAGTTCCAGGGGAATCTGAGACCCTCTTCTGACCTCCGTGGCATTGCACGACACAGGTGCACAGACCTGCATGCAGACAGTACATTCATACACATACAGAAATAAATAAAATTAAAAAAATAAATAAAATAAAATAAAATAAAATAAGGCCAGATGTGGTGGTGCACTGGGATTAAAGGATCTCTACACAATGGAAGCCAACTTGATCTACATGACAGCTTCCAAATCAGCTGGGGCTAAAGGGAGGCCCTATCTCAAAATAAAAATCTTTTCTTTTTTTTTTAGATGGCTCAGCAGGTAAAAGCAATTGCTTGAGTTCAATCCCTAGAACCCTCATAAAGGTAGGAGAAAACAGACTCCAAAAAGTTGTCCTCTGACTTCCACACATACACTATTGTACATGCATGTGCATAGCATACACACACTTAATAACAATAAGCAAATTAAAAAATAAATGGGTTTTGAGCTGGGTATGGTGGGACCAGCGTGAAACACTAGCACTCAAGAGGCTGAGGTAAGGAAATCACAGAGAGTTCCATGTGAGTTCACATGTGTGGGAAGACTGACTCAAACTTTTGGGGATTGGGGAGGCTGGGGGCGGGGAATCTAACTATAGGTCTTGCAGGCCTCAAACTTTTGATCCCGCTGCTTCAGTCTCCTTCTTGAGTACTGTAACAAATCCGGTCTACAGCACCCACTTTCTTCCTCAACCTGTAAGTGATATTTCTTTTTTCTTTCTTTTTTTTTTTGGTCTTTTTGAGACAGGGTCCCCTTGTAGCTCCAGCTCTCCTGGAACTCACTATTGAGACCAGGCTGGCCTGGAACCTCCCCTATCCATTCTGGATTTTTACTTCATAAATGTCTTAACTTCTGTTTTCAGAATCAGAGTCCTAGCCTGGAAATATCCAGATGTTCCTCAAATTGTATTACTAATGAGGAGAGAGCTGAAGAGGCCAATCCAGAAAATGTTCTATGCCAGCAATAAAAAAACGTATGCACAAAAGAGAATCTGTTTCCAAGAACTGTTCTTTCCAAGATATTTTCTTAAATGCTCTCAACTACTGAAAGTAAAGTCCTGTTTAATGCTAAGCTCTTATTAACATCATGTAGTTTCTGACAGTCTCCAACTAGCCACAGACTGTTCTTCCCCTCCTACAAGGGTAGTGGCAGGTCCTGGGAAGATTCTAAAGAATACACCAGAAAGTCTCAGAAAGAAGGAATACTAAATGGGTTAACTCAGGAGTGCTAGAATTAAACTTCCTATAGCCGGGCGTGGTGGCCCTCGCCTTTAATCCTAGCACTGGGGAGGTAGGTAGAGGTGGGTGGATCTCTGTGAGTTCAAGGCCAGCCTGGTCTACAGAGAGAGCTCCAAGACAGCTGGTACTAAAAGGGAGACCCTGCCTCAAAAATACCAAAAAAATGGAAAAAAACTAAAAAAAAAAAAAAAAAAAAAAAAAAAAAAAAAAAAAAAAAAAAAAAAAAAAAAAAAAAAAAAAAAAAAAAAAAAAAAAAAAAAAAAAAAAAAAAAAAAAAAAAAAAAAAGAATTAACCTTCCTGTGACCTTTAACCTAACTGAATTTTCCTCCACTCCAAACCCACTCTACTCTCTTCTCCTCCACCCTGCCTCATAGGAAGGAACCTCCTGGTTCCTTCTCTTCACCCAGGCCACCTTCTAATGTTTCTCTATTACATTCTCAAGTCTAAAGACCTGAGCACCGACATACCTCACATAGTTCAATGTCACCTCCTTCAACTGGGTGAAATGGCCTTCCTCTCTCACAAACAACTACTCCTCAGCTAAAATAAACGTAGAGCCAATTTAGAACAGGCAAAATTAAATAAAGAGTAACACTAAGAGGCCTCCTGCTCTCTGTGCAGCCCTTAGCAAGAAGCCTTGAGTCCTAAAATGCTTTCTTAGAACAGCAGCTTAATTTCCATACTGAACCTACTTTTCAAACAATAAAGCAAAAATTTCTACATTTTTGTATTTCCCAGTCATTCCTGGTGCATACTTTTATGAAAAGCACACTTAATGTTCCCACTTAGGGAACTATAAACCCAAATCCACAACACACTCTATACAGAGACACAAACACATACATGTACACACATTCATAATCTCTCTCCACTCTCCTCTCTTTTCCCAAGCACAGCTCTGTTAAAGGTACAGGGGAAGTGGAGCACCCAGATACACAATGGGCCACTGTACTAAAAGGCAGAGCTTTTAGTGGGAGGAGCAGAGGCATTATAAATAGAACTACGGAGGGAACCTTTCTCCCCTGAATTTCTCTCATCTTTATTCCTGGCTTTGGAACTGCTGTAAACCCCAGACCTTGGGGCTCCTCCAACTTGAGAGGAAATAAGCTGGGCTAACCCAAAAAGGCAAATTGGGCCTTGTGCTGAAGGGGAAAGGTGAGCCCCAGAAGCACACAGATGCAGCCCAGCTGCCCAGGTGAGGCGACAGACTGGGAGAGGAAGTCCTGGCCAGTAATGACTCCGACTGGCAGCCACATTAGGCAAACAGAGGAATCTCACTCTCCTTAAAGTTCCCAGGTTTCTTAGTTCTCTCTAGTTGCAAATTTCAGACACTTCCTCAGTTGATTTTCTAATCAAAGTTTTAAGGGGGGATGGGGAATACTGAAATCAGATTTTATGTTATTTACTCTGTAATTAGAACAGGCAACATTTTTACAATGTCCGACTGTGACAGGGCAATGTGCAACTATTACGTCCAAAGTTAAAAAAAGTCTTTTTTTTTTTTTAAGATTATCACAAATGTCTCCACTGCCTAAGTCACGTCCTAAGCTTGCAAAAGCAACCAAATAAAAATATCCTTTGGCAGAAAATGGCTTCTCGACATGTTACATAGATGGGCTACTTTCCTACACTGGAAAACACACCTGACAGAAAAGCAGATGCTCTGTAAATACTGGAAATGCGATGCTGCCGGAGCAGCACTTGAGGAAGGACGTATGAAATATATTATTCACTCCCCAAGAGGTTATGTTCTGAAAAACATAATTTTTAAATGTGTTAAAAGAATGAAAATCCTATCTCTCAACCAGGGTAGAATGACCATGTGAGTCACTAGAGGCATTTAGAATATTTAGGTGTGGAGTGGGGGCCGAGCTTGGAGTAGAACACTTGCCTGGCATGTTCAAGACCCTGGGTTTGATCCCCAGCACTGCAAAAATAAAACAGTAAATATATAAGCATGTGAACACTCCAGCCCAGACTTACTGAACCAGAATCTCTATGGTGAAACCCAGATTATAAAAGTAAAAAGCTGGGGCTGGAGAGATAGCCTAGCGGTTAAGAGCGCAGACTGCTCTTGCAGAGGACCCGAGTTCGATCTCCAGCACCCACATGGCGGCTGAAAACTGTCTGTAACTCCAATTCCAGGAGAACTCCAGTTCCAGGGGAATCTGAGACCCTCTTCTGACCTCCGCGGCATTGCACGACACGGGTGCACAAACCTACATGCAGACAGTACATTCATACACATACAAAAATAAATAAATAAATAAATAAATAAATAAATAAATAAATAAATAAATAAATAAATAAATGAAAGTAAAAAGCAGATGCATGCCTTTAATCCCAGCACTCAGAGGCAGGTGGATCTCCTTGAGTTCAAGGTCAGCCTGGTCTACAAAGTGAGTTCCAGGCCAGCTGGGGCTACAAGGAGACCCTGTCTCAAAAAAAAAAAAAAAAAAAGGTGCCGGGTGTGGTGGCACACACCTTTAATCCTAGCACTTGGTAGCTCAATGGTACAGACAGCTTGGCTAGCACCTAGCAAGGACAAGGTCCAAATCCCTGGTACTGCAAGGAGAGTTGGGGGGGAACTGAACCAGACTACTGGCAGTGTAAAATGGAATGTCAGCATAGAAATCCAGCACTTACACAAAAGCAGATCTATCAATGGGAAAAGGCTGGCTATCTCCTTCTCATTCCCAGGTTACCCCAATAGAGTTCCCATGGCTTCACAGAGCCCAGGACAGTCTTTTAGACCAGCAACAGCTTGCAAATTCCATGACCTTTCAAAACTAGAAGTTCACAACTTCAATGGCAGAGGACTTAATGTTGTTTTCTCTTATAAACTTCCCATGAGAAAAATCTTCCCTTTTCTAACAACATATTCATCTCTTGCTATCTAAACTTCTATTTTTCAGGGAACTGAGACAGGAGCTCAGTGGTACGGCACCTGCCTAGTATACCTGAGGCCTGGCACCAGGCACCACCAAAACTATCATAATAAACTTCCATTTAGAAGCTGGGCATGGTGGCGCACACTTTAATCCTAGCACTTGGGAGGCAGAGACAGGCGGATCTTTGTGAGTTCAAGGCCAGCCTGGTCAACAGAGTGAATTCCAGGACAGCTGGGGCTACAGGGAGACCCTGTCTCAAAAAAAACCTTCCATTTAGAGAGAGAGACAAATGTTATTGTTAATCTTCACTTAAATCATCACTACTATTCTTCTCTGATTTCCACAAGAGCTTTAAAATCACAGAAGCAGCCTAGATTCAAGAAGACCAAAAAAAAAAAAAAGAAAAAAAAGAAAAAAAAAGCATATTAGGGGTTACCAGGTAAACAGAAAGAATGGGACCTGGGGCTCTGATCATTTTTAGAAAAAAAGGAAAATCTGGGGCTGGAGAGATAGCCTAGCATTTGAGAGCACCGACGCTCTTGCAGAGGACCCGGTTTCGATCCCCAGCACCCACATGGCGGCTAAGAACCGTCTGTAACTCCAATTCCAGGAGAACTCCAGTTCCAGGGGAATCTGACACCCTCTTCTGACCTCCGTGGCATTGCACGACACGGGTGCACAGACCTGCATGCAGACAGTACATTCATACACATACAAAAATAAAAAAAAGAAAAAAAAAAGAAAAAAAGGAAAATCTGAAGGGCTAACATGTTAGTTCTAGGACTCAAGAATGTTTCTTATATTTTCAACTTTCCTGCAGCATTTTTAAGATTTTTAGAATTATTTTAAAAACAAAGTCAGAGGCTAGAGAGAGAGTTCCACTCTAAGAGCACTGACTGCTCTTGCATAGGACTGCGTTCGGTTCCCAGCACCCACATGGTGGCTAATAAACTAAAACTACAGTTCCAGGGGGGATCCAACGCCCTCTTCTGATCTCCAAGGGCATTACGCAACACAGGTGTATCTACCTACATGCAGGCATTATACTCATACACACATGAAATTTTAAAAAATTAATAAAAATTGCCGGGTGTGGTGGCGCATGCCTTTAATCCTAGCACTCGGGAGGCAGAGGCAGGCGGATCTTTGTGAGTTCAAGGCCAGCCTGGTCTACAGAGTGAGTTCCAGGACAGGTGGGGCTACAGGGAGACCCTGTCTCGAAAAGACCAAAAAAAAAAAACAAATGTAGACAACAATTTATATTTCCAGTTAACTCAGGTACATTACCATTTTTATCAGAACCTTTAAACCAATGTTGTTTAATATACACATATTTAC
>VZQC01002452.1:1639905-1655764 GCA_009823505.1 Rhizomys pruinosus
AAAAAAAAAAAAAAAAAAAAAAAAAAATCAAATCCTTGGAACCATGCATGATAGTATACACCTTTAATCGCAGCACTTGAGAGGCAGAGGCAGGTGGATGTCTGAGTTCAAGGCCAGCCTGGTCTACATAGTGAGTCCTAGGCCAGCACAGGGAAAACCCATCTCAAAATAAAACAAAACCCACCACCAACAAAAGAACATTAACCCTAACTAAAAATGCTTTTTCTAACAGAAAGTTTGGTAGTACCCAAAACATGTACTATAAGCATAAAAAATTAACAAAAATCTGGCAATTTTCAGTATACACAAATGTTCAACACAATGTTTCATGAAAAACCATCATGAGCTACTTATTCCCATGAAAACACCTACCTACACTTATTTCACTCACACTGTCAACTACCAGCCTCTAACAGTCTCATCTACACTATACACAAAGACATCTATCTGTGGGGGCTGGAGACATGGCTCAGTGGTTAAGAACACTGGCTGCTCTTGCAGAGGAATGAATTCCAGTCCCAGTACCCATGATGAGTGGCTCACAACCACCTGGACTCCAGCTCCAGAGTATCCAAAAACCTCTTTTGGCCTCTCTGGGCACTGCCACACAAATAATGCACACACACACACACACACACACACACGCACACACAGATACATATAAATGTTAAAAGATAGAATTCTGTTTCCACCTTATCGGTTCCCTTTTCCCAGTCTTCTCTCTAGTCACCCCATCTTTACCTCTTTGCTTCTTCCAAGTGACAAAGGTACTCATAAGCCACATTCTGACGTCTCCTTTCATCCATCTCCTCTGCAGTGAGTCTCTCATTATCCAGAACAGCTAAAACACAAAGGAAAGAATGTAAATGCCAGGATATGTTACCTTCCTTAGCAATGGAAGGCCAAAGCCATCAAAATCCTGCTAATCAACTAGAAAGGCAAGATAACTAGTAGATGCATGGGTGAATAACCAGGTGTGTAACGACTTTCCAAAAAAACAAAAACACTAAACACTACACATGTGGTTTCAACTACACTTATCTTGTCCCTTAAAAAAAAAGTGTATAGTAAGTGCAGAGTGGGCATTTAAGGAGGCGCATGCTCCAGTGGAAGGCCCCATACCCATGCACATACAGGCAGCACTAATTGGATTTCATAGGATATTAAAAAAGAAGAGGTTTTAAATGTACTGTAATGTATACATGCACTACATTTTCTTGTAGCTCCAAAAGCTACTGAGATTCTGTCAGAACACTTTTTAAACACAGAGCTCAGCATGCTTCCCCCTCTTTATTAATACTCAAAGCCAGCAGTTATTGAGAGCTGAGGGGTAGCAACTGGACTAAGCATTTCACAAGCATTCTCTCACTGAAGCCCATAATCCTGTGAATATCAACTATTTAACAGATGAGGAAATGGAAGCTGGATGAACTCAGCCCCAGTGCTAATAAAGGAGCCTAGATTCAAATTCAACTGTCGGGGCTGGAGAGATGGCCTAGCGGTTAAGAGCGCCGACCGCTCTTACAGAGGACCCGGGTTCGATCCCCAGCACCCACATGGCGGCCGAGAACCGTCTGAAACTCCAATTCCAGGAGAACTCCAGTTCCAGGGGAATCCGACACCCTCTTCTGACCTCCGCGGCATTGCACGACACGTGTGCACAAACCTGCATGCAGACAGTACATTCATACACATAAGAAATAAATTAAAAAAAAAACACAAACTGAATTCAAGAACACATCAAAAAGATGATCCACCTTGATCAAATAGGCTTCATCTGAAAGATGCAGGGACGATTCAACATATGTATCATTAACTGTAATCTACACATAAACAGACTCAAGGACAGAAACCACACACTCATCNAAAAAAAAAAAAAAAAACAAATCCAACTGTCTCCAAGGCCTGTGAGCTTAAACTTGAGGCAATCTGCCTCCTCCATAGTCACCTCAAAATGTGGAGAATTTCCCAAATCCTTAGGAAGACAATCAAATCATGTCCAACTACTTTGGGAAACGCATTCTATTTCCTCTCCCTTGCCCTTTCAATCCACCACTAGCACACTAGTTTCCCACACAGAATCCCTGTACTTTTCAGCACCTTATTTAGTTCCTGCTCTTCCCTCTTTACGTCTTGTCCACCCTGTCCTACACAGAGCCTACAAAGCTCTGTTCACACGTCAACATCTGTGCTTCCCCAAGTCCCTTCTCCTCACCCCCTTCCCTCTTTAGACCCTAGGCAGTCCATGCATCTTTTATCTTTATTGAATCTACTATCAACCGTTTGTACACCTGTCTCTCCCGTTAAAAAAAATGTTGAAGACAGCTTGCTCTTACTCATCCCTAACTTCAGAAACCTGACACAGTACCTCACACATTAACTAGGAGTGAAAACATATTATCCCCAGAACATGAAACAAAACCGAAACCCCTGAGACCCCAAACGACCTTCCTGTAAACCAGTGGTACTATCTCACGTACAGTTAGTTGATTGATGTTCCTGGGATAAGCAGAAAAAATGAGGAAGTCAGGAGTGTGAGTGCGTGTGTATGTGTGTGCGCGCGCTTGCTTTAATTTTACTTTGGAAATCCTGACCAAGCTCGAGAGTGCTTCCTCAGAACCGCACCTCGCAGTCAGCCTGGGGCGGCGCAGGTCTGGACCCTGAGTCATCCTCGCAGGCAGCACTCGGAGCCAGCACCTTCCCAGCCAGTGGGAGCAGAGCCCCCGGCTCCGGTCCCCGGGACACGCCCTGCCCCGTCCTACTGCCACCTCACCCCAGGCCTCCTTCCCCAATCTCGGTTGAGCTAGGCAGCGGAGGCGCAGGGTGGGGCTTGCCAGGCGCAGCGCCGGGCCGAAACAGGAGGCCTCCAGGGTCCTCCCCGCCCCTCCGGAGCTCGAAGAGGTTCAGGCGCCGACCTCGCCGCCAGCTACTCGGCCCCGCCGACTCTTCCGGGTCCGCGCGGCCCGAAGCCTCCCTGCCGCACCCGCCCGGCCGAGCCCCCCGGAAAGCCGCGCATCTGAATCAACGAGCAGGTCCCTCGCCCGCGCACCCCGGAGCCCTCGGCACTCACAGCCATAGTGCGGCCGGGCCACGCCCAGCCCGTCAACCTCGTCCACTGCGGACATGGCGGCCGAGCCCGGGTCTCTAGTGAGGAAGCCTTAAGACCTGGAAGACGCGGGCGGCGGCAGCTGCAACTCCTGCAGAGTGCGCGGGCTGTCGCGGTCCCCGAGGCCCCGCCCCGCGCCATCCGCCCCACCCGCAGGACCCGCCCCGCGGGACCCGCCCTAGAGCCCCCGCCCATCCGCTCGGCCCCGATTGGACGGAAGGAGGCGAGGCCAACCTGCACGGTCCGCCCCCTGCTCCGCCCCTAGCCCAGGCCCCGCCCCTCTACCAGTTAAATTCTGCACCCGGAAGCCAGAAGGCGGAGTGTATGACCAGGTCTGTCCCTCTGCCTGGCGCTCCTCAGCCACCGCCCTAGCTTCAGCTCCACAGAAAGACTGCCAGTATTGGCAGCTGAAAATCCGCACTTTAGGCAGCCTGCCTTCCCCCTGCCAGCTGAGTTAACCCACTTTGCGCCGAGACTCATTGAAGCCATCCTTTCAGGTGGCCCAGGGTGTTCGTGTGGACATACTTAGGACCCAAATTGCCATGAAAGACATCCGACTCAAGTCTCCCCTACATTCTGTGAATCTGACCTCAGTTCTCATCCAGTAGTAGTAGGAAAGCTGTAAAACCAAAGTAGAACTGCTCAGTCTCTCGAGTATTTGAGATGGAGTTGCTCAAGTAGGAGAGCAATTTATCAGTCTAGATCTTGGGGTTCCTTGTACCTCTTCCTGCCCTGCTTCCCTTGTGGTGTGTCCTCAAAGTATCAGTATGCAAGGGAATTCTGTTCTCAGCCTTTGCTCCAATCTCGGTAACTTGCCGGGTATGGTGCTGCATGCTTGTTATCATCTCTACACTTCAGAAGCTGAGGCAGGAGGATGGGCCTTGATTTCGCGGCCAGCCTGGGTTACTGAGTGAGGCACTACCTCCAAAGAAAATAAAAGTCCCTTATGCTCACTGAATTGCTGATGGCCGGTGTTGATAATCTAGACCATCTGGAAACCCCTCAGTATTTTCAGACGGTCTAAAGCTCACTTTCACCTGCACCTCCCACAGATACTTAAAGTTGCACGTGTCAACCACCTGCTCCTGCTGTTTTCCTACTCACTCACCAGTCAGCACACCCCAGATTCCTCGACTCTGTTTCTGAAATCTCCAACTTTTGTCTCTGTCACCTGCCTGTGATTGCACTGCTTAGATTATCATCATCTCTAGTCCCACCTCTGCCAGCTGAACTCTCATAGTTATCTAGAGGATCTCCCCCAAATGCAAATGCAGTGTTCTTTTTCACAGATGTACTTTTTCCATCATGCCCTTCACAGTGAGGCTCAACTTCCTTAACATGCCAAACAGGCTCCTTTACAAGCTGATTTCAGACATTTTCAATTTACTGACTCATCCTTCAAACTTTTCATGTGCCATCAGTGCCACAAATCTAGCACATGGCCTGACATATGCTACTCTAGCATCCTACCACTAAGCTACTCATGTAGCCCTTAACTATTGGAAGTAAGAAGATGCATGCGTGGTGGAGGTAGAGGTAGGCGAATCTCTGTGAGTTCAAGGCCAGCCAGGTCTACAGAGCGAGCTTCAGGACAGCTGGTACTAAAAGGGAGACCCTGCCTCAAAAATACAAAAAAAAGCCGGGCGTGGTGGCGCACGCCTTTAATCCTAGCACTTGGGAGGCAGAGGCAGGCGGATCTTTGTGAGTTCAAGGCCAGCCTGGTCTACAGAGTGAGTTCCAGGACAGCTGGGACTACAGGGAGACCCTGTCTCGAAAAGACCAAAAAAAAGCAAAGAAAAGAAGAAGAAAAAAATCAATTTCAGTTCATGAAGCCCTACCTCCCTTTGTTTGGTGTAATCTCTAACATTTTTACTGTCTATTCTGTTACTTTTCACTAAAAATGCTGCTGTTTCCTACCAGGTTGATCCAGCCACTCTCCAGTGGATCATAACCCACTCATAGTTTGAAGTGCACTGGGAGAGTGTTCATATTCCACAAGTATTTATGAAGCTGTTTGTGAGCAGAGCTACACCTTTCAGTGAAGGTGGCAGGAAGCACAGCCGAGCCATGGGGAGTTTACAGTCTAGTTGGAGATAAGGCACACCTTGGGAAAGGGGCAAGGCAGAGTGTTAAATGCCAAGATGAAAAATAAGTATCTGTGGGGACTAAAGAAGGTGGTGGTAGTGTTCCATTGTGGCTTGGAAGAGCTCTGAGAACAAGGTAAAATTCAGGGTGTCTCAGGGTGCTGCATGGGGTGAGTGCAGAGTGAGCAAAGGCTGGAGCTGGGAATGTGTACTGAGGCTGTGTGAGCCCCACAGAGGACTTGGTCAAAGAGGAGGGCTGGGTCAGACTGGAAAGGTGGTGTTGTAGAGTTGTGTGTGGTGTAGGGCTTGTAAGTGGGTGGTCCACAGGTGTCTTATAGTTTAGACCCCACCAGAGTTTTTAAAAATTGAGACTAGTTTAGAGGAGCCATATGTGGCTGGCATGTCACGTCGAGGGTGGCTGCGTGTTAAGGAGACAGGTCTCGACGTTCTCAGCTTCCCTGCTCTGTTTTCCCTCTCGGTCTGGTCCAGTCACTTCTCTACAGAATCCCATGGGCATTTGGCTTTGAGCCTTCATGTTTCAAAACCTTGAATTCCAAGCAGGGAATCAGGGATCTGTGTCATGGTCTGTGGTTGGCTACTGCAGGATCTTGGAAAGAGTGTAGTGTTATGGAACCTAAGATATTTGTGTGTAGTGAATTTTTTTATTTTTATTTTTAATGTGTATGAATGTACTGTCTGCATGTAAGTTTGTGCACCCGTGTCATGCAGTGCCACGGAGGTCAGAAGAGGGTGTCAGATTCCCCTGGAACTGGAGTTAAAGTTCTCAGCCACCCATGTGGGTGCTGGGCATCGCGAACCCAGGTCCTCTGCAAGAGCGGTCAGCGCTCTTAACCGCTAGGCCATCTCTCCAGCCCGTGAATTTGTTTTATACAAATCAGAAGTACTAAGGAGGCTGCAGCCTGGAAATTAAAAAAAATGTTATTTATTTTTATTTTATGTGTATTAGTGTTTTGTCTGCATATATGTGTACCATATCATGCAATGCCTCCAGAGGCCAGAAGAGGGGGTCATGTTCTCTGGAACTGGACTGACAGTTTGTTAGCTGTTGTGTGGGTGCTGGGACCTGAACCTGCATCCTCTGTAAGAGCAGCCAATGCTCTTAACTCCTGAGCCATCTCCAGCCCCTCGAAATATTTTTGTATGAACAGAACAGTATTTTTTAGAGCAGCCCGATTGGTTAAATTAGGTAGGGCAAGACACATTTCTAGAGATCCCAGGGTCTCTCAAGCGTCTCCACTTTACACTTCTGGCTGCAGTGCTTAGGTGGCGGCTCCAGGCATGAATCTCTGAGGGTGATGTCTTGGTGATAGCTTGGTGAGATGTGAGTCACTGCTGTCAAATGTCATGTGACCGAAGATTCTCTGGAGCTGTAGTTCTGTGAGGCAGCACTAAAGGAGGGTCCAAAAGGACCAAGACGTGTCTTTTTTTTTTTTTTAAATCCCTGGGATGGTACCAGAATGCAGGGAGATTCAGGGGATTACAGAATGGCTGGTTCAAGTCTTAAGTGTTCATGGAAATGACTCCAGAAGACTTGGTTGATTTGGTGACCAGCTAAGTGAATACATTCTGTAGTCTAGAACATTCTTATATATTCTGAAGACCCCATAACCACCCATGATTCAGAGATCTTCCCTGGTGAACTACGGGTGAGAGGGACTGACCAATAGGTGACTGGCTTTTTAATTTAATTTTTATTAATAGGTAGGACAAAATTCAGTTATTTAAAAGTACTTCCAGTTATTTAAAAGTACTTAAAAGTTATTTCCAGGCATGGTGGTGCACACTTTATTCCCAGCACTTAGGAGGCAGAGGCAGGCAGTTCTCCATGAGATTGAGACTNTTTTTTTTTTTTTGGGGGGGGGTCTTTTTGAGACAGGGTCTCCCTGTAGCCCCAGCTGTCCTGGAACTCACTCTGTAGACCTTGTCATCTTTTACAGAAAAGCTATAGTTCATGGATTAGCATACTATCCAAACATCTGTGTCCATACCAACTTAACCTACCATAATAATTAGTACTGTTTAAATGCCTGTATATCTAATTGCTTGTGCTTCATTACTAGGATTGAAAGGTTATTCCTGGATAAACTTTCAACCCATGAAAGGAAACAGCCTGAACTGATCAGAGTCCAAAATGACATCTCCAGAGAAAGTAGACTGTTTTGTTTCTCGCCCACTTGTGCCCCTTTTCTTTCTTTTTTTTTTTTTTTGTCTTTTCAAGACAGGGTCTCCCTGTAGCCCCAGCTGTCCTGAAACTCACTCTGTAGACCAGGCTGGCCTTGAACTCACAGAGATCCGCCTGCCTCTGCCTCCAAGTGCTAGGATCAAAGGCGTGCACCACCACGCCCGGCCTTGTGCCCCTTTTCTAAGCCTAGGGAGCAATCTGCGGAAGATGGGGCATGGTAGAATGTAAGGGCTGCAATTGGGGTGAATGGTGAAACTACAGCAATATAGACTGGACACGTATTTGATCAACATGATTGTACATACAAGCCCCTCCAGCTGGATGGTGGGAGCCTTGAGTTGTGTGGTTTGGGCAATTTGCTTGGAAATTGGATTTACATGAAGGATGCTTGTATTCATTACTTATTACATATTGTTAAAATAAATAAATAAATAAATAAATAAATAAAATTAAGTAAAAAAAGAAAGAAATCACATTGGAGGCCTAGCATGGTGGTGCATGCCTTTAATCCCAGCACTCAGTAGGTAGAGGAGGCGGCTCTCTGTGAGTTCAAGGCCAGCATGGTCTACAGAGCAAGGTCCAGGCCAACTGGGGCTACAGGGAGACCCTGTCTCAAAAAGACCAAACAAACAAAAACCAACAAGAACAACAAGAAAAAAAGAAATGACATTGGGCAGGGCTGGAGACATGGCTCAGCAGTTAAGTTAGGTCCTTTTACAGAGGACCCAGGTTCGGTCCTTAGACCAACATGACTGTCTATAACTCCAATCCCAGGGGATCCAACACCCTCTTCTGACTTCCTTGGGGATGGCATGACATGAGCACACCTACTTCTTATGGAGAATACACTCATACGCATGAAGTAAAAATAATAAAATTTTTAAAATCACATTGGTTCATGACCTCTAGGAATTTATAAGCAATATTAACAGAATAGCTTTATATAAGCACTCTAAGAAAAGTTCCCCCTGGCTTGGAATAATGTCACCCTCTTATCTGCCTGGGAAGTGCCTGATAACTTCCATACCCAACTGAAATGTTGCCTCCTCCCTCTGAATTACTCATTTCCTCATTTGTTTCACAGCAACACCTCAGGAAACATGTATCTTCGAAATTAAGTCACAAGCTCTCTCACATCAAAAAACTTCTGAAATCCAGATAGGTATCAGAATCGGCATTTTATTTATTTTTTTTAATTTTTACTTATTCTTGTATGTGTATGAATGTACTCTCTGCATGTAAGTCTGCGCACCCATGTCGTGCAATGCCACGGAGGTCAGAAGAGGGTGTCGGATTCCCCTGGAACTGGAGTTAAACACGGTTCTCAGCCGCCATGTGGGTGCTGGGGATCGAACCCAGGTCCTCTGCAAGAGCAGTCGGTGCTCTTAACCGCTGGGCCATCTCTCCAGCCCCCAGAATCAGCATTTTAAAACCTAACCAGGTACCTCATGAAAAAAAGTAGATGGAGAAGAATACCAATTGTCATTGCTTAAAACATGGGAATTCACTTGGCTGGAGAGATGGCCTAGCAGTTGAGAGTGCCAACCACTCTTGCAGAGGACCCAGGTTCGATTCCCAGCACCCACAAGGCAGCTGAGGACCTTCTTTGACTCCAGTTCCAGGGGAATCCAACACCCTCTTCTGGCCTCCGAGGCATTGCACTACACGGGTGCACAGACCTACATGCAGATAGTACATTCATACACATAAAAAAAAAATGGGAATTCAGGATTGGGGATGTAGCTAGGTTGATAGAGAACTTGCCTAGCATTCTTGAAGTCCTGTATTTAATCACCCACACACCCAGCATAAACTGGAATGGTGGTGCTTGCCTATAATTCCAGCACTCAAGAAGTCAAGGAAGAGGATTATACTGAGTTCAAGGCCATCCTACCCTACAGAGTGAATTCAAGGCTAGCCTGTTCTACATAGCAAGTCTCTGTCTCAAAAGAAAAGCCTGCCAGGCGTGGTGGTGCATGCCTTTAATCCTAGCACTTGGGAGGCAGAGGCAGGCGGATCTTTGTGAGTTCAAGGCCAGCCTGGTCTACAGAGTGAGTTCCAGGACAGCTGGAGCTACAGGGAGACCCTGTCTCAAAAAGACCAAGAAAAAAAAAAAAAGAAAAGCCTACTTGAAAGTCTTTGTAATGGCTCAGCAGGTAAAAGTGCTTGCTATCTGCAGGCATGGGGACACATGCTTTTAATCCCAGCACTGGGGAGGTAGAGGCAGGAGGATCTCTGCAAGTTCAAGGGCAGCCTGGTCTACATAGTGAGCTCCAGGCCACCTGGGACTAAAGAGAGACCCTCGCCTTTAATCCCAGCACTCAGGAAGCAGAGGTAGGTGGATCTCTGTGGGTTCAAGGCCAGCCTGGTCTACAGAGCAAGCTCCAGGACACCTGGTACTAAACGGGAGACCCTGTCTCAAAAATACCAAAAAACGGGTAAAACTAAAAAGAAAAAAAAAAAAAAGCGCTTGCTAACAAAACTGAATTCAATCCCTAAATCCCACGTGGTAGGAGATAGCAGGTGATAGGATAGATGATAGATAGATGATAGATAGATAGATAGATAGATAGATAGATAGATAGATAGATAGATGTTAAAAAGTTCTAGGCTGGAGAGATGGAGCAGTAGTTAAGAGTGCTTACTGTGTGGTGTTGCACGCCTTTAATCCCAGCAGTCGGAGGCAGAAGCAGGCACATCTCTGTGAGTTCAAGGGCAGCCTGGTCTACAAAGCAAGTTTCAGACCAGCTGGGGCTATAGGGAGACCCTGTCTCAAAAAACACCAGGGCTGGAGAGATTGCCTAGTGGTTAAGAGTGCCGACCGCTCTTGCAGAGGACCCGGGTTCGATCCCCAGCACCCACATGGCGGCCAAGAACCATCTGAAACTCCAGTTCCAGGGGAGTCCGAGACCCTCTTCTGACCTCCGCGGCATTGCACGACACGGGTGCACAGACTTGCATGCAGACAGTACATTCATACACATACAGAAATAAATAAAATTTATAAAACAAACAAAAAACACCAAAAAAGTGCTTTCTGCTCAATCATGAGGATCAGAATCCAAATCCTCTGGCATTACAAATGCCTGTAACTCAAAGTTCCAAAGGTTCTATCACCTCTCTTTTGGCCTCTGTGGGCACGCACACACACACACACACACACACACACACACACCTACTTAGATTTCTTTTTTTTTTTTTATGTGTATGAATGAATATACTGTCTGCATGCACGTTTATGCACCTGTGTTGTGTAATGCCGCAGAGATTAGAAGAGGGTATTGAAGATGGTTCTCAGCCACCATGTGGGTGCTGGGGATGGAACCCGGGTTCTCTGAAAGAGCAATTGGCGCTCTTAACCACTAGGCCATCTCTCCAGGCCCATGCCTACTTAGATTTCAATAGAAAACTAATACACGTGCTCAAAGACATTTGAATATTTGGGGAGGAGTCTGCTGCCAAATATGCTGATGAGAAAAGTTCTTGCGGGGTGGGGGGAAGTATGGCTAGGCATGGCAGTATATGCCTTTAATTTCAGCACTCAGGAGGCAGAGGCAGATGGATCTCTGTGAGTTCAAAGCCAGCTGGTCTGGTCTACATAGTGAGTTTCAGGCCAGCTGGGGCTAAAGGGAGACCCTGTCTCAAAAAAAAAAAGGACTATGAGGACATGAGGACTGGAGAGGTGGCTAAGCTGTTAAGAGCACTGTCTGCTTTTAGAAGACCCAGGTTCAAATCCCAGCATCCACATGGCCTTCCCTATTCCAGTTCCAGAGGATCTGAAGCCCTCTTCTGACCTCTGAGGGCACTGCATGACACAAGTGCACTTACCTACATGTAGGCAATACACTCATACCCAATATTAATTAAATCAATTAATTAAAAAAAGAAAGTGAGCCATGTGTGGTGGCTCACAACTTTAATCCCAGCACTCCAAAGGTAGAGGCAGGTGGATCTCTGTGACTTCAAGGCCAGCCTGGTCTACATAGTGAGTCCCAGGCCAGTTGGGGCTACATCGAGACCCTGACTCAAAAAGACCAAAGCAAAAAGTATGTGAGCTAGCTGAGCACCTTCTCTCTGACTTGAGTGGTGTAGCCTAGTCGTTAGGTATATAGGGTCGCTGAGCTGATTTGTCTGCTTTTTTTCTATCCATTGAACACCTTGGCTAACCTAAGACTAGAAACAGAACAGAAGGAACAGCTTACAGCTAATGATGAAACACTGCCACACAGGCCTCCTTCAAGCTCCGGTGTTGATCTTTGTTAAACTTTTAAGTATTGTATGTCATAGCTTAATTCTTCTTGACCCCCTTGCTTGAAAAAAACCTAAGTTGGTCTGTCCTTCAGATATTTAGATATCCTGTGTCTTGTGCATCTGGCATACTTCCAACCAGATCTAATTTCAGATAGTTCTACTCTTAAATTTGCAGAAAGGAACAAAGGCTTTTAAACTACCTGTGTGTAATCAGAGCCATGTACTCACTGTGTTCTGTGTTGCAGAACAAGCTAGTGTTTCCTTTAGACAGTCTAATTTGTTTAATTACTTATTTAGAGAGAGGGTCTCATGTACTCCAGGCCAAGGATGATCTTAAATTTCTGATCCCCTTGCCTATACCTCCCAAGTGCTGGAATTACGAGATTACAGGCAGGACCACCTTGCCCAGTTTATGTGATAAAGCTCCAACCCAGGGCTTCTGGCATGTTCTAAGCAAGCATTTTACCAACTGAGCTAATCCACAGCCTTAGCATGATCTTATTTATTCTTCACAATAAGTTGGAAGATGAGAAACCAGGAGAAAACTGGTTAGGTATTTTGCCCAAGGTCCTAGAATTCGGAGTTGGGAATAAATCCTAGGTCTTCCTGATTAGAAAATCATTGACAAATCATTACCTAAATTTTTCACCTTCCACCAGGCAGGTAACTCACACCTTTAATCCCAGCATTCCAGAAGGAGAGGCAGGTGGTTCTCTGTGAGTTCCAGGCCAGCTTGGATTTCCCTTTGTCAGGTCTTCAGAGGTCTGGAAACAAGAAAAAAACTGGAAAGGGAATTTTAGTTATAATACCTGTGAAGAAAATAATTTGGACAGATAAATAAAACCTTCAAATAACCAATGTAGAAACCTAGGAACCCAGGTTCAAATCAGGCCTTTGAAAAAATTTAAGAGGCATGCCAAATGTAAACTTAATTTTTTGTTTTTGTGCACAATATAGAATGAAAGAAGTTTGAAGTGGCAAATTTGTTCTGACCAAAAACACACAGGAGAACATGGACTTATGACAGTTACATGAATCTCAAAGACACATTGAAGAATGGTTATAAGACACAGGTCAGACAGACACATGACTTAATTGTATCCATTAATTCTGGACAATGGGAAATCTCTCTTTTTTTTTCCTAGAATGTGATAGGTAAGTGTTGATACCCAGAATAACCTAATGTCAAGGCACAGAAAGTGCTCAGTTCCCTGATCTGCTGCACACATAACTCTAAAGTTGTCCATCGTTGTGCAGGGCTGTGGAACCATTAATTGCAATTGTCACATTTACACAGAATCATTTAGATATCTACTCAGGTGGGAACAGCCTGTGTGTTCATACTGTGCTCTGCAGCACAGGCTGTGTGTGCATGCCTGCGCAGGATGGCAGACAGGGCAGGAAGGCAGGCAGGCAGATCTGGCTCATGTAGATTACCTGCTAATTTTACGAGAATAAATTCATTGTTAGTGGAAAAATCATAAGTCCCTTAAGGGGAGGCAGCCAGGTGAAAACTCACTAACTAAGGCAAGAGCTGGATGCCAGGTGGGAAGGGGTGTGGTATAATCCCTTAAAAAATAGGTAAAAGTCTTGCAAACAAAATATAAAAAAAGAAAAACAAAACAGCGTTTGTTAAAAAGCCAGATGATGTAAAAATCTCAAAGAAGGGGCTGGAGAGATAGCCTAGCAGTTAAGAGCACCGACTGCTCTTGCAGAGGACCCGGGTTCGATCCCCAGCACCCACATGGTGGCTAAGAACCGTCTGTAACTCCAATTCTAGGAGAACTCCAGTTCCAGGAGAATCCAAGACCCTCTTCTGACCTCCGCGGCATTACACGACATGAGTGCACAGACCTACATGCAGACAGTACATTCATACACATACAAAAATAAATAAAATTTAAAAAAAAACTCAAACAATAGCTTGTTAAAAATTAACTATCCGAGCCAGGCATGGTGGCACATGCCTTTAATCCTAGCACTTGGGAGGCAGAGGCAGGTGATCTTTGTGAGTTCAAGGCCAGCCTGGTCTACAGAGTGAGTTCCAGGACAGCTGGGGCTACAGAGAGACCCTGTCTCAAAAGACAAAAAAAAAATATTAACTATCCGGGGCTGAGAGATGGCCTAGTGGTTAAGAGTGCCTACTGCTCTTGCAGAGAACCTGGGTTCAATCCCCAGTACCCACATGGTGGCTGAAAACCATCTTTAACTCCAGTTCCAGGGGAATCCAACATCCTTTTCTGACCTCCACAGCTTTGCATGACATGGGTGCATAAACCTGCATGCAGACAGTACATTATACACATACAAAATAAAATTTAAAAAATTATTAAAAATTAAAAAAAATTAACTATCCATACAAAACTAAAAATGGGCCAGGCGTGGTGGTGCACGCCTTTAATCCTAGCACTTGGGTGGCAGAGGCAGGTGGATCTTTGTGAGTTCAAGGCTAGCCTGGTCTACAGAGTGAGTTCCAGGACAGCTGGGGCTACAGGGAGACCCTGTCTCGAAAAGACAAAAACAAAACAACAACAACAAAAAACACCTAAATATGGAAAACTGATTGTATTTTGAAACAGATGGAAAAAGGTAAAAACAAATCAAAACTCAGTTTAGGTACCATGGAAAAGCTAATGGTAAATATAGATAGGACACCACTTTCTTTTGTTTTTAATACTTTGCTTTTGGTTATTTATTTATTTATTATTTTTTATGTGTATGAGTGTACTGTCTGCATGTAGGTTGGTGCATCCGTGTCGTGCAATGCTGTGGAGGTCAGAAGAGGGTGTCGGATTCCCCTGGAACTGGAGTTAAAGATGGTTCTTAGCTGCTATGTGGGTGCTGGGAATCGAACCTGGGTCCCCTGCAAGAGCAGTCAGCACTCTTAACTGCTGAGCCATCTCTCCAGCCCCAGGACACCACTTTCATGACAATATGGCTGCTGAGGAGCGGGTGTGGTTTCCCGAAACCATGGAAATGGTAAACATGTGGTCAAGATGGCCACTGTGAAGGAGTAGGTGTGGTTTAGCGCATCTACCTTGGAAATGGGGGCATGCGCAGACACAGTCTCTCTGCTCCTGTTCCTATTTGAATGCACAGCAGGGAAAAGCCATAGTAAAAAAGGAAAAAGGGGCTGGAGAGATGGCTCAGAGGTTAAAGCACTGATTGCTCTTGCAGAGGACCCAGGTTCAATTACCAGCACCTACATTGTGCTAACAACCATCTGTAACTCCAGTTTCAGGCAATCTGATGCCCTCTTCTGATCTTGGTGGGCATTACATCACGCAGGTGCACCTACCTACATGCAAGCAAATACCCTGTACACATAAAATAAAAATAAAATATTTAAAAAACAAAAAGGAGCCAGGCGTGGTGGTGCATGCCTTTAATCCTAGCACTTGGGAGGCAGAGGCAGGTGGATCTTTGTGAGTTCAAGGCCAGCCTGGTGTACAGAGTGAGTTCCAGGACAGCTGGGGCTACAGGGAAACCCTGTCTCAAAAAGACCAAAAGAAAACAAAACAAAAAAAAGCCTGGATTTAGGGTGTAGCCCTTTACTACAGAAATCTGCCAAGGGTGCAGGGAAGTCAAGAGAGAGAGAGAGAGAGAGATGGATCAGAGCACATGGGGTGGGGAGGGAAGCAAAGCAGCACAGAGCAGGGAAGCTCAGCCTTAGAAGTACTTTTGAGGGACTAGAGAGATAGCTCAGTGGTTCAGAGCCCCAACTGCTCTGGCAAAGGACCTGGGTTCGATTCCTAGCACCCACATGGCAGATAAAAACTGTCTTACGCTGGGTGTAGTGGTGCACACTTTTAATCCCAGCACTTGAGAGGCAGAGGCAGGCAGATCCCTGGGAGTTCAAGGCCAGTCTGGTCTATATAGTGAGCTCCAGACCAGCTAGGACTAAAAGGAGACCCATTATACTTTTGAATACTAAGGAAGCGTCCTTTCTTACTCAGAAGTAAATGGGACCTACATGCCTGTGAGCCCAGCATCCTGGGGGCCCAGGGGAGGTCAATTCAGTGGAGCCCTAGCTGCAGTTTCAGTGTCCTGAGACTGCACAAAGGGCTGGGAGCATGGTGGACTTGGGAACCCAGGGAGAGAGTCTGCAAATCTCAGTGGGTTCAAAATGGTGCGGGCTAAGGCTGAGAAGAAAAGCTGAGAGAGGATAGAGAAAGCCCGAGAAGCAGAAGTGGGGAGAGAGAGAGGGAGGGAGGG
>VZQC01002452.1:1667004-1689991 GCA_009823505.1 Rhizomys pruinosus
AACGGGAGACCCTGTCTAAAAAAAACAAAAAAAAAAAAAAACAAAAAAAACAAAGAAAACAAAGAAATATTATAGTGGAAATTTAATAAGAATGTGGTGTTATTTACTTATTATTTGTTTGGTATATATGTGAGGGTCAGAAGACCACCGGTGGAAGTTGGTTCTCTCCTTCCACCATGCGGGTCCTGAGGATTAGACTGGGGTTCTTTGGGCTTGGTGGCAGGCACTGTGTGTTTTAGATCCAATCTTATGAGATCGGTAAGGTGAATCTAACTTGGGTCCGAGTGTTGGTCACAGCGTGAGGGTCAGAACTCATGCATTTTACCTTCTCAAAGAAGTTAGTGTCCTTTCCTTTCCATTGGCTCCCCTCATTTTATTTCAATTAAGTGTAAGAATGTGCTAGTGCATAAGGCATGGCTCTAAGAGGATCAGAGAGGACCATTAATTTAACCTTAAAGGATCACAATGACTCAGCAAATTTAGAAATGAGCATTGCTTCCTTCTGCTAAAGCAAAAGATGGAGCCTGGTAACACTACTGAGCTCAGCAATTTTGCTTCCAGTTTTCCTGTAGTCCTCCCGGTTCCTTGACTTGTTCATTGTAGGATGTTTTCTGTGCTTCCATGGCAGTGAACCTACACCATAAACACCCCACAGACACTGCCTTACAAGAGCTTCTGAGATTCTTTCAGCTTCTAAAACCACAAACATCTGCTAGGATAATTCTGCTTTGTCACAGCAATGAGACATCTGGCGAGTAATGCCTGAACAGCAGCCTGTAGGGAGGGTTTCCATTTGATTAAATCTATGTATTCAGACCCTTCTAGTTTCATTCTGCTCTTCTGCAAGTTCGGAACTCAAATAGCCATAATGAGGTTGATTAAAACAACCAAGCTTTTTTTTTTTTTTAAAGCCGGGCATGGTGGCATATGCCTTTGATCCCAGCACTTGGGAGGCAGTGGTAGATCTCTGTGAGTTCAAGGCCAGCCTGGTCTACATAGTGAGCTCCAGGCCAGCTGGGACTAAAGGGAAACCCTGTCTCACAAAAAAAAAAAAGCAAGGAAAAAAAACAAAGGCTGACAAGATGCCTCTCAAAGGTGCTCGCTGCACAGGCCTGTGACCTGAGTTCAATTCTCAGGACTCATATAAAGACAGAACAAACTCCACAAGTTGTCCTGATCTCCACATCCCCCCCCCAAAAAAAACAAAACAAAAACCCACTAACCTACTAAGAATCTTTTTATTATTTTTTTGAGACAGGGTCTCCCTTTAGTCCTAGCTGGCCTGGAGCTCTCTAAGTAGACCAGGGTGGCCTTGAACTCAGAGATTCGCCTGCCTCTGCCTCCCAAGTGCTGGGATTAAAGGTGTACACCACCACATCCTTTTTTTTTTTTGTCTTTTTGAGACAGGATCTCCCTGGAGCTATCCTGGAACTCACTCTGTAGACTAGGCTGGCCTTTAACTCACAGAGATCTGCCTGCCTCTGCCTCCCAAGTGCTGGTATTAAAGGTGTGCACCAGCATGCCTGGCATCTTGTGCTTTTTAACCTAATCTATTTAATGTGTATGAGTGTTTTGCCTGCATGCATGTTAGTGCACTACATATACACAGTGCACAGTGAATCCAGAAAAGGATATTGGATCCCCTGGAACTGGAGTTAGAGATGGGGGTTAGCTGCCATGTGGGTGCTAGGAACTGAACCTATGTCCTCAAGAGTAGCCAGTGCTCTTAACCGCTGAGCCATCTCTCCAGCCCCCCAAATGTTTTTATTTTATTTTGAGACAGACTCTCATTAATTTGTCCCTGACAGTCCTAGAACTTGTGATCCTTATGGCTCAGCCTCCCAAGTAGTTGAGATTATAGGGTTGTGCCACAAAATTAACAAAAAATTTTTTGCAGTGCTGGGAATCAAACCCATAACCTTCATCTATAAATCACACATAAATGTATGCACACGTATATGTGTGTGCTTCACATGCTCAAAGTCATATATACATATGTATGTGTATGTATATATACATCTTTTGAACTCACTATGTAACTTAGAATGAAGAACTGATGTTTGTGCCTACAGTTCTCAAGTGCTGGGATTATAGGGGTACACTACCAATGGTGGCCAGCCCTAAAGTTATTAATCATTAATACTGAGCACCTACTCTGCAGCAGCACCATTCCAGATGGCTTATGTTCAACCTCTCAGCCACATTTCTCTCTTACTTCCTGTTTGGTATCCAGATATCAGTCATCAAACTCCTCTTTCCCTAAAAGTAGGTGACCTATAGTGAAGGAATATTGTTTGGACCCTGTAAGTTATCTTGTTCACTACAACACAGTAAAGAAAAGAGAGGACAGATGAGCAGAGAGCCACCAATGCTCAGGTTTTCTCTATTTGGGGTAGTAGACGACAACAGGGATGGAAATTGAGGGGGAGCAGTAGAACCACTAAAGACCATTTCCTAAACCAAATGGGTGCTCTGATGGCATAAAAGATGTGCTTTCTGCCTGAAGGTCTTGTCACATTTACCACAATGAAAAGCTTTTTCTCCCGTATGTGTTCTCTGGTGTGTGAGAAAATGTGAATGCTGGTTGAAGGTCTTGCCACACTCGGGACACTGGTAGGGTCTGTGTCCTATGTGGACGCGCCAATGGGCTGTGAAGTGGGAGCTCTGGCTGAAGCCCTTCCCACACGCGCTGCATTTGTAGGGTCTTTCTCCCATGTGGATTCGCTGGTGTTTAATGAGGGCAGAGCTGTCAACAAATCCTTTCCCACAGTCATTGCACTTGAAAGGTCTCTCACCTGTGTGTGTCCTCTGATGAGTGACCAGATGTGAGCTCTGACTGAAACTTCTGTGGCAGCTGGGACAACTGAAAGGCCTTTCTCCTGAGTGAGTACTCATGTGAGCTACAAAATGAGAACTGTCTCTGAAACTCTTCCCGCACTCTGCACACTGAAAAGGCCGTTCTCCGCTGTGGCTTCGCTGGTGCTTAATCAGGTCTGAGCTCCGGCTGAAACTGTCTCCGAAGTGGTTACACCTGTAGGGTTTCACTCCTGTGTGGATCCTCTGGTGGGTGATGAAATTGGAGCTTCGACTAAAGCTTTTATGGCATTCGGTGCACGTGTAGGGCTTCTCTCCTGTGTGGGTTCTTTGGTGCATTATGAGGTGCGGCCTACGCCCAAAAGTCTTCCCACATTCTGAGCACTCATAGGGTCTCTCACCCGTGTGGGTTCTCTGATGCCTAATGAGAGTCGAACTGTCTCTGAATTTTTTCTCACATCTACTGCATTGGTAGGGCTTCTCTCCGGTGTGTGTTCTTCGATGAATGACAAGGTCTGAACTCTGTTTGAAGCCTTTCCCACACTCCATGCATTTATAAGGTCTCTCACCAGTATGTTCTTAGGTGTCTTACAAAATAGGAATTTTGGTTAAAGCTTTTCCCACATTGTGCACACACAGGCTTCTTTCCTACATATCCACAAAGGAGTGTGTCTAAATCTCTCTCCTGCTCTCCATCTACAAGGGTTCCATGTTGCCCTTCTAACTCAAGGGCTGTCTTCCAATTTCCTCCCCAGTTAGAAGTATGAGAAATATTTTTACTGGCCCTTTTTGAAGAGGTTTCGTATTGTTCTGCCGTCTCAGAAACATCCCGGCTGAGTTTTGCTACCTGATGTGCAAAGTCTGAAAATTTAACACAATAAATTTTATCAGAAAAGAGCAACATCAAACAGCAAGAATGACTGAAACTTCTGCTTTGGATAAAACTGGACTTAATTTGATCATTCTGCTTTTCTTTTTTTTTTTTTTTTTTTTGGTCTTTTCAACCGGGTCTCCCTGTAGCCTCCAGGATGTTCGGGTGGAACTCACTCGTGAGACAAGGCTGGTCTTGAACTCACAAAGATCCACCTGCCTCTGCTAGGATTAAAGGTGTGCGCCACCATGCCTGGCCCATTCTGCTTTTCTTTTTTCGAGACTGGGTCTCCCTGTAGCCCTGGCTGGCCTAAAGACCTGCCCTGCCTCAGCCTCCCAAGTGCTGGAATTAAAGGCTGTGCTTCTTCTACCTTCCAAGTGGGACTATAGTCCATACCATGTCAGGGCTGTTTTTTTTTGGGGGGGGGGCCCTTTTTTTGGACAGGCATATCCCTAAGTCCAGCTTGGGCCGCCCACTCCCAGTTTGTTGAGACACTAGGGGGGGAGGTAGCTCAGCGTAAAGGACTTTCCTACAAGAAAAAAAGCCCCTGTTTTGATTCCTAGACCACTAATGTATGTTATCCATATGGCCAAAATTGAAAGAAACGTCCTTCAAAAAAACCTGTTCTAGTCGTAAACCAGGAGTGAAATGGCTTATTCAGAATGAAGCTTATTCAGTCAGTTTTCAGACGTGACTGACAAGAAGTCAGGTGTAAACTTCTATAAAGCATAAAAAGCCTAGGGGCTGTGGAGAGCTACTCATGTGTAAGAGCATTATTTGCAGCCGGGACCGTGGTTGCCACACCTTTAATCCTAGGCACTTGGGAGGCAGAGGCAAGCGGGATCCTGTGAATTCAAGGTCCACCTGCGTCTAAGAGTGAGTTCCAGGCACTGGGCTATACAAGGGAGACCCCCTGTCTCGAAACGACAAACAAAAAAAAAAAAAAAAAAAAAAAAAGAATATTATTTGCTTGTGCAGAGGACCAGGTTTGGTTCCCAACACCCACATGATGGCTCATAACCATCTGTAATTCCAGTACCTGGGGACCTGATGCCCTCTTCTGGCTTCCATGGACACTGCGTGCACATGGTGTACTTAACATCATCCAGGCAAACAGTCATATACATAAATTAAAATAAATAAAATAATAAAAAAGAACAGGGGGCTGGAGAGATGGCTCAGTGGTTAAGAGGACTGGTTGCTCTCACAGAGGACCTGGGTTCAATTCCCAGAGTCCCCCATGGTGGCTAACAACAGTCAGTAATTCCAGTTCCAAAGAATCCAACACCCTCTTCTGGCTGCCATGAGCATTTCATGACATGGGTGCCCTTAAAGCAGGAAAAACACTCATACACATAAAATAAAAATAATTATTTTATGTGTATGGGGCTGGAGACTGCTCTTGCACAGGACCCGGGTTCGATCTCCAGCATCCACATAGCAATGTGGGAACCGTCTTTAACTCCAGTTCCAGGGGAATCTGATGCCCTCTTCTGACCTCTGCGGCATTGCACAACATAAGGGCACAAACCTACATGCAAACAGTACATTCATACACATACAACAATAAATAAAATTAAAAAATATATTTAAAAAATAAATAAAATAATACTTTTTTAAAATTCTTTTTGGTCTTTTTTGAGACAGGGTCTCCCTGTAGCTCTGGCTGTCCTAGAACTCACTATGTAGACCAGGCTGGCCTCAAACTCACAGAGATCCAACTGGCTCTGTCTCCCAAGTGCTGGGATTAAAGGTGTGCCCTGATATCAGCAATGGATTATTCTGCCTAGGAGATGTTGGCTAGGGGATCCAAGCTCCCCCAAAATGATAAAGGCCTTTTGCCTAAAAAGTGGGATACCTGCAAGGAGAGAGGCGGTAAGGCCCTGTTGTCGAAGACCTGGTATAAGCATGGGAAAATGTTTTGAGACATCACTTGCTAATGTACAGTTGGCCTCTGAAATGCCAGAGAGCATTACCAAAGGCCACTAAACCAATGAAGCAAAATATTGATCTCCTTGAGTCAAGCAAGTCTCCTCCGTCAGCATCAGCTACACCTCCCCTGCTTGGAAATACTGTGCAGCAGTGGCAGCCATGTGTCTATATATATATATATATATATATATATATATATGTTAAAAAATTTTCACGAATATAAAACACCATGCAAAAATGGGGAAAGGACTAGAACATGTTTAGTATCCACAAATCTTATGCAAAGAAAAGATATATAGGATATTTGTTCAATTTATTCTCATATTTTGAATCAAACTTTATAATGCTGCTCAAACTATTTAAGCCCAGATCTTACTATTAACCACATATGTAAAACACAGAAGCTGAGACATCACCTTTGACTATGGAGCCAACCTAACACCATATAGTGCTCCAGGAACCCCTAGGCTCAAATAATCCTCCTGCCTCAACCTCTGGAGTAGCTGGTGCAAACACACACACACACACACACACACACACACACACACANTAATGAGGTTTTATTAAAACAACCAAGCTTTTTTTTTTTTAAATCTTAAGGGGCATGGTGGCCACAAGCCTTTGCATCCCAGCACTTGGGAGGCAGTGGTGATTCTTGTGAGTTCAAGGCCAGCCGGGTCCATAGTGACTCCAGGCCAGCTGGGACTAAAGGGACACCCGTTCTCACAAAAAAAAAAACAATGAGAAAAAACAAAAGGCTTGCAAGGTGCCTCTCAAAGTGCTCGTGCACGGCACTGTGACCTAGTCAATTTCCAGGATCATATAAAACAGAAACACAAACTCCACAAGTGGTCCTGATCTTCACAATCCCCCCCCCAAAAAAACAACAAAAACCCCTAACGCCTTCCTAAGTATTTCTTTGATTATTTTGTTTGAGACAGGGTCTCCCTTTAGTCCTAGCTGGGCCTGGAGCTCTCTAATGTAGACCAGGGTGGCCTTGACTCAGAGATTGCTTGCTCTGCCTCCCAAGTGTGGGATTAAAGTGTTGACACCACCACATCCTTTTTTTTTTTTTTTTTTTTTTTGTCTTTTTGAGACAGGATCTCACCTGGAGCTATCTGGAACTCACTCGTAGACTAGGTGGCTTGAACCCACAGAGATCTGCCTCCTCTTGCTGCCCAAGTAGCTGGTTGAAGGTGGCACCAGCAATGCCTGGCATCTGGTGCTTTTTAACCTATCTATTAATGTTATGAGTGTTTTTGCCTGCACATGTTAGTGCACTACATATACACAGTGCACATGTGACTCGCCAGAAAAGGATATTGGATTCCCCTGGAAACTGGATTACGAGATCAGGGGGGTTATGCTTGCCATGTGGGTGCTTAGGAACTGAACCTATGTCCTTCAAGAGTAGCCAGTGCTCTTACCTTCGCTGAGCCACTCTCCAGCCCCCCAACATGTTTTTTATTTTTTTTGAGACAGACTACTACATTAGTTGTCCCTGACAGTACCTAGAACTTGTGATCCTTAGGCATCCAGCTCCCCAGGAGTTGAGCTTATAGGTTGTGCCACATAAAAACACAAAAATTTTTTTTGTGTTTGTGTGGGGAATCAAATCCCATAACCTCATCTATAAATCAACATAAATGTCATGCACACGTGATATGTGTGCTCACATGCCCAAAGTTCCTATATATACTATGTATGTGATGTATAATCGTACAATCTTTTGAACTCACTACGGTAACTGAGAATAAGAACTGATGTTGTGTGCCTATCATTCTCAAGTGCTGGATGGGATTTAAGGGGTACACTACCAATGGTGGCCAGCCCTAAAGTTATTAATCATTAATACTGAGCACCTACTCTGCAGCAGCACCATTCCAGATGGCTTATGTTCAACCTCTCAGCCACATTTCTCTCTTACTTCCTGTTTGGTATCCAGATATCAGTCATCAAACTCCTCTTTCCCTAAAAGTAGGTGACCTATAGTGAAGGAATATTGTTTGGACCCTGTAAGTTATCTTCTGATCTCACTACACACACAGTTAAAGAAAAGAGAGGGACAGATGAGCAGAGAGCCACCAATGCTCAGGTTTTCTCTATTTGGGGTAGTAGACGACAACAGGGATGGAAATTGAGGGGGAGCAGTAGAACCACTAAAGACCATTTCCTAAACCAAATGGGTGCTCTGATGGCATAAAAGATGTGCTTTCTGCCTGAAGGTCTTGTCACATTTACCACAATGAAAAGCTTTTTCTCCCGTATGTGTTCTCTGGTGTGTGAGAAAATGTGAATGCTGGTTGAAGGTCTTGCCACACTCGGGACACTGGTAGGGTCTGTGTCCTATGTGGACGCGCCAATGGGCTGTGAAGTGGGAGCTCTGGCTGAAGCCCTTCCCACACGCGCTGCATTTGTAGGGTCTTTCTCCCATTTGGATTCGCCTGGTGTTTAATGAGGGCAGAGCTGTCAACAAAAAATCCCTTTTTTTCCCACAGTCATTGCACTTGACAGGTCTCTACCTGTGTGTGTCCTCTTGATAGTGACAGATGTGAGTCTGCTGAAACTTCTGTGGCAGCTGGGACAACTGAAAGGCCTTTCTCCTGAGTGAGTACTCATGTGAGCTACAAAATGAGAACTGTCTCTGAACTCTTCCCGCACTCTGCACACTGAAAAGGCCGTTCTCCGCTGTGGCCTTATCGCTGGTTGCTTAATCAGGTCGAGCTCCGCTGAAACTGTCTCCGAAGGGTTACACCTGTAGGGTTTCACTCCTGTGTGGATCCTCTGGTGGGTGATGAAATTGGAGCTTCGACTAAAGCTTTTATGGCATTCGGTGCACGTGTAGGGCTTCTCTCCTGTGTGTGGTCTCTGGTGCTTAGGCAGGTGGGACTCTCGCTCCAAAGCTTTTTCCACACATTCTGTAGCACTCGTATGGGTCTCTCCCGTGTGGGTTCTCTGATGCCTAATGAGAGTCGAACTGTCTCTGAATTTTTTCTCACATCTCCTGCATTGTGTAGGGCTTCTCTCCGGTGTGTGTTCTTCGATGAATGACAAGGTCTGAACTCTGTTTGAAGCCTTTCCCACACTCCATGCATTTATAAGGTCTCTCACCAGTATGTTCTTAGGTGTCTTACAAAATAGGAATTTTGGTTAAAGCTTTTCCCACATTGTGCACACACAGGCTTCTTTCCTACATATCCACAAAGGAGTGTGTCTAAATCTCTCTCCTGCTCTCCATCTACAAGGGTTCCATGTTGCCCTTCTAACTCAAGGGCTGTCTTCCAATTTCCTCCCCAGTTAGAAGTATGAGAAATATTTTTACTGGCTTTTTTTGAAGAGGTTTCGTACTTGTTCTGCCGTCTCAGAAACATCCCGCGCTGAGTTTTGCTACCTGATGTGCAAAGTCTGAAAATTTAACACCCCCCCCCCCCAATAAAATTTTATCAGAAAAGAGACAACTCAAACAGCAAGAATGACTGAAACTGTCTTGTTGGATAAAACTGGACTTAATTTGAATCAGTTCTGCTTTTCTTTTTTTGTTTTTTTTTTTTTGGTCTTTTCGAACCAGGTCTCCCTGTAGCCCCAGGATTGTCCTGGGGAACTCCACTTCGTGAACAAGCTGGTCTTGATCTCACAAAGATCTCACCTACTCAGCCTCTAAGCTATAGGATTAAAGGTGTGCGCCAACCATGCCCTGGCCCATCCTGCTTTTTTTTCTTTTTTCGGACTGGGTCTCCCTTTAGCCCGGGCTGGCCTGAACCACTGTCCACCTGCCTCTGCCTCAACAAGTTGCTGGAATTAAAGGACTGTGCTTCTTCTACCTTCCAAGTGGGACTATAGTCCATACCATGTCAGGCTGTTTTTTTTGGGGGGGGGCCTTTTTGCGACAGCATATCCCTGAGTCCCCCCCAGCTTGGCCTGCCACTCCCAGTTTGTTGAGAACTAGGGGGGGAGGTAGCTCAGCGATAAAGGACTTTCCTACCAAGAAAAAAGCCCTAGTTTTGATTCCTAGTACCCTAATGTATGTTATCCATATTGTCAAAATTGAGAAACTCCTTTCAAAAATGTTATAGTCTAAACAGGAGTGAAATGCTTATTCAGAATGAAGACTTTATTCAGTCAGTTTTCAGACTGACTGACCAAGAAGTCAGGTGTAAACCTTCTATAAGCATAAAAGCCAGGGGCTGGAAGGATGCTCAGTGTTAAGAGCAATATTTCGCAGCGGGACGTGGTGGACACACCTTTAAATTATCCTAGCACTTGGGAGCAGAGGTCAGCGGATTCTCGTGAATTCAAGGCCACCTGCTCTAAAGTAGTGAGGTGCCATGCCACAGCTTGGGGCTTATACAAGGAGACCCTGTACTCGAAACGACAAAAAAAAAAAAAAAAAAAAAAAAAACGAATCATTATTTGCTTTGTCATAGAGGACCAGGTTTGGTTCCCAACCCACACATGATGGCTCATAACCATACTGTAATCTCCGTATCTCGGGGACCTGATCCTCTTCTGGCATTCCATAGACACTGCGTACACATGGTGTACTAAACATCATCACACAAAAAAACAGAACATTAAATTAAAAATAAATAAAAAATAATAAAACAAGAACAGGGGGCTGAGAGAGGGCTCAGTGGTAAGAGAAACATCTGTGTCGTCAGAGAATCCGGTTCAATTCAGCCCACATCCATGGCTAACATAGAACATCCAGTAACTCCAGTTCCAAAAGAATCCAAACCCCTCTTCTGGTGCCTGGCATTTCATGAAATGGGGTGTCCCTTAAAGCCAGGAAAAACATTCCTCTACACATAAATAAATTAATAATTATTTTTATGTGTATGGGGGCTGGAGATGCTCTTGTGACAGTACTCTGCTGGGTTCGTTATTCAGCATCCCATACAATGGTGGCTGATAACCGTGCTTTAACTCTCCAGTTCCACCAGGGGAATCTGATGCCCTCTTTGACCTGCGGCATTGCACAACATAAGGCACAAAACCGTAAGTGCAAACAGTACATTTCATTACACATACACAATAAATAAAATTAAAAAATGTATTTAAAAACTAAATAACAATAATACTTTTTTATAAATTCTTTTTGTCTTGAGATGAGAACAGGTAAGGTATCCTTGGTAGACAAGGTCGTACCGGGACTGTCCTATGTAAACTCACTATGTAGACCAGGCCTGGCCTCAAACTCACAGAGATCCAACTGGCTCTGTCTCCCAAGTGCTGGGATTACAGGTTGGCCCTGTATCAGCAATTGATTATCTGCCTAGAGAATGTTGGCTAGGGGATCCAAGCTCCCCCAAAATGTATAAAGGCTTTTGCCTAAAAAGTGATACTGCAGGAAGAGAGGCGTAAGGCTCTGTTGTCGAAGACCGGTATAAGATGGGAAATGTTTGGAGACATCAACTTTGGCTAATGTTACGTTGGCCTCTGAATGCCGAAGCAGGCATTACCAAAGGCCACTAAACCACAATGAAGCAAAATATGTCTCCTTGAGTCAAGCTAGACTCCTCTCGTCAGCATCAGTCTACACCTACCTCCCTGCTTGGATAATACTGTAGGGCAGCAGTGGTAGCCATGTGTCTTATATATCATCGATTATATATATATAGTATTATAATATTACACACATTAGAATGATAGATAGATATAGATATTATATATGATATATATAGAGATAGATTAGATATGATGATAGATAAGCTAATAGATTATCGCCAAATCTAATTGGCAATTAGCTTTCTCCTTGGAGGGAATACATTCACAGGCTGATGCCACAAACTTACTCCTCTAAGTGGTTTCGAGATGCTTAACGCCAATAAGAACTTTCCCCTTATACAGAAGAGCCAACGGTTTCTGATTTACATAGCCATTCCAACATCTGTGTCTATGCTCACAGCTTAGCTTGACATAATAATCAGTACTGTTTAATGCCCGGTACCATTATTGCTTGTGCTTTGTTAGTAGGATTAAAAAGATACCCTGGATAAATGTCAACCCATGAAGGGATAACAACTGAACAGACTAGAGTCCCGAATGACATCTCCAGAGAAAGTAGACTGTTTTGCTTCTACCCACTTGTTCCCTTTCCCAAAGCCTAGGGAACAACTTGCGGAAATGGAGCAGGGTAGAATGTAAGGGCTGGCGGAAAGAATCGTGCAGACTACAGCAAAAATATAGTCATTGAACTTTATTTGGTTTTTTATTTTTTTTATTTATTTTATTTATTTCTGTATTATGAATGTAACTTCTGCCGCAAGTTTGTGCACCGTGTCGTGCAAATGCCACGGAGGTCAGAAGAGGTGTCGGACTTCCTGGAACTGGAGTGTCTCCTGGAATTGGGTCTGGACTTTATTTGATCAACATGTTGTGTCATACAACTGCTACCAATTGGCTATGGGAACCTTGGGTTGTTTTAAATTTGGACATAGATACTTGCTAATTGTTTTAACATATATGTACTTCTTACATTTGTGCTTATGTTGACAGTTGGGTTCACTGTCATGGTTGGATTGTTTTGGGATTTAATTGGCCTTAGTGTAAAATAAAGTTTCAGGTCTGACTGCCCCCCACTGCCTGGCAACTCAAAACAGGCTTGAGCAGCTGGTATTTCAAAACCAGGTCCTTTGGGTTTGTTAGCCTGCCCTATGGGCTCCCCTCCTCTCAGAAAACAAAATAATAAAAAAATAAAATTTAAAGGGCAATATGTGGGAAAACTTATTAAGATAGGTAGCATTCGTAAAAATGGGACCTTCCTGGCTTGCCCATAGGGTGGAATGTAGTGGACAAAAAGGTTTGGGATTTGGCCCTGGGTATGAATCATGCTGGCTATATAACCAGACACTTTCTGGAATAAAAACTCTCTCTGCTCTCATGGATCTTAAAAATAAAAAAAAAAAAGAGAAACGAACAAAACCAAAGACAAAAAAAAAAAAAAAAGTAAAGGGCTGTGTGGGATGTTCTATGGTTAAGGAGCGCGTGACTGCTCTCTGTCAGAGGGGGACACGGGTTCGATTCCAGCACCCACATGGTGGTCTAGAACCTTTTTTTTTTTTCTTTTTTTTTTTTTTTTAAATTTTTTTTTATTAATTTTATTTATTTCTGTATGTGTATGAATGTACTGTCTGCATGCAAGTCTGTGCACCCATGTCGTGCAATGCTGCCGAGTTCAGAAGAGGGTCTCGGATTCCCCTGGAACTGGAGTTCTCCTGGAATTGGAGCTTCAGACGGTTCTCAGCCGCCATGTGGGTGCTGCGGATCGAACCCGGGTCCTCTGTAAGAGCGGTCGGCGCTCTTAACCGCTAGGCCACCTCTCCAGCCCCGAGAACCGTTTTTAACTCCAGTTCCAGGTGAATCCAACACCCTCTTCTGACCTCCATGGCATTGCATGACATGGGTGCACCAACCTACATGCAGACAGTACATTCATACACATACGAAAATAAATGAAATTAAAAAAAAAAATCTCATGGGCCAGGCATGGTGGTGCATACTTTTAATCCCAGCACTAGGGAGGCAGAGGCAGGTGGATATCTTGAGTTCCATGCCAGCTGGGACTACAGGGAGACGCTGTCTCAAAAAGACACCCCCCCAAAAAAATAAACAGTCTGACATGGTGTGGACTAAAGTCCCACTTGGAAGGTAGAAGAAGCAAGATCAGGAGTACAAGGTCTACATAGTGAGTTCCAGGCCACTTGAGGCTGCAGGGAGACCCTATCTCAAACAAACAAACAAACAAACAAAGTAGGTTGTACAACTGAATGTACAATATAATCCTCATAGTATTTATGTGTGTTTCTTTCATTTGGGGGACAGCATCTCCCTATGTAGGCTAAGATGGCTTCAAAACTTTTATATCGGGGCTGGAGAGATAGCCTAGCGGTTAAGAGCTCCAACTGCTCTTGCAGAGGACCGGGGTTCGATCCCCAGCACCCACATGGCGGCTGAGAACCGTCTGTAACTCCAATTCCAGGAGAACTCCAGTTCTAAGGGAATCCGAGACCCTCTTCTGACCTCTGAGGCACTGCATGACACAGGTGCACAAACCTACATGTAGATAGTACATTCATACACATACAAAAATAGATGAAATTAAAAAAAAATATGTCTTTGGGGGCTGGAGAGATGGACTAGCGGTTAAGAGCGCCGACCGCTTTTACAGAGGACCAGGGTTCGATCCCCAGCACCCACATGGCGGCTGAGAACGGTCTGAAACTCCAATTCCAGGAGAACTCCCGTTCCAGGGGAATCCGACACCCTCTTCTGACCTCCGCGGCATTGCACGACACAGGTGCACAGACTTGCATGCAGGCAGTACATTCATACACATACAGAAATAAATAAAAATTTAAAAAATATGTCTTAAAAAAAACCAAAAAAAAAAAAAACCCTTTAGATGGGGTCTCATATGGTCCAGGCAGGCCTTAAACTTCTATAATAGTAGCTGAGGATGACTTTAAACTTCCTATCCACCCGCTTTTACCTCTGGAGTGCTAGGACTGTAGGCATGTACCCTATACCTGATTTATTCTGCACTGGCAATTGAGTCAGGGATTTCTGCATGCTACCAACTAAGCTTCAACATTGGCTCCTTGTTTCATTTTTATTTTTACTTTTATTTTTTTGGTGACAGGGTCTTACCCTATAGGCCAGGCTACCCTGGGACTCAATATGTAGTGAGGCAATCCTCCTGTCTACTGCATGCTGCATGCTGGCACTGTAGACATGGGCCACTACATCTTCTGGGTCTGTTTTTTTGGGTTTTTTGTTTTGTTTTGTTTTTTGTCTTTTTGAAATAGGTCTCTCTGTAGCTACAGCTGTCCTGAAACTCACAGAGTCGGTCTGTTTCTGCCTCGCCTCCTGAGTGCTGGGATTAAAGGCGAACACCACCATACCTGGCTTCTGTTCTGTTTATTAGCTTTAAGACAGGGTCTCTGGTAGCCGAGGCTACTGACCGAGGATGGCTTTGAACCCCAGATCCTCATGCCACCACCTTCTTGGTATCGTGATTATAAGTGTAAATGTCAGCTCTGTTTTTTTTTTTAATTTTTTTTTTTTTATTTCAGTATGTGTATCAATGTACTGTCTGCATGCAGGTTTGTGCACCCGTGTCGTGCAATGCCGCGGAGGTCAGAAGAGGGTCTCGGATTCCCCTGGAACTGGAGTTCTCCTGGAATTGGAGTTTCAGACGGCTCTCGGCCGCCATGTGGGTGCTGGGGATCGAACCCGGGTCCTCTGTAAGAGCGGTCAGCGCTCTTAACCGCTAGGCCATCTCTCCAGCCCTGCCAGCTCTGTTTTTAAGACATAGGTAACAACACAATAGGGACAACCCTTTCTTTTCCACAAAGACCTGGGCTGGTCTTTTACCTCTGATACTTCAGAGTTTGTTCATAGCTGGAAAGAAGCAGTAACAATATGTTCTATCAAAGGGTTGTGGTGAGATAGGAAGACCATAAATATCGATGACAGCTGTGGGAAGCCATTCTTCTGTCAGAAAGGTAATCTAGAGCTCTAAGAAACTAATGTCCCCAAACACCATTTAGACTTGGGTCCCTTCACAATACTTCACTGTTAAATCTAGAGAAAAGCATCCTTACCCTTTGAGAACCCATTCTTCCAACTGTGCTACAGAGCCTCTTTGAAGAGGATTCCCTAAACAGTATCCAGATAACACACTCTTCCTTGAAGTCCCTAAGCACATCACTGAGAGGCATCAGCTGCTCCACCCACCCCCCCCCCCCCCCCCCGATCATCAGTGGCAAGTGGCAGTTGCAGTAAAGCAACACCAAGAGCCGGCTTCGTGCTCAGGAGAGAACGCTACATCTCCTCCTTGTGGAAGGCACCAGCTTCTAAAGCAAGAGACCTCAATGTGCATCAATAGCTCCATAAGTATTTTGGTCTGAAGACCAAAAGATATCCATCAGGACCCTCAAACAGAAATCCCCCTGACTAGAATAGCCCTGAAATAAATGATGTTAACCACAGATTGGGATGAGTGGGTTTTAGTCTTTGTCATCTTTTGTCCCATCAACCAAAGCCTATTTAATACTTCAATAGACATATACATTTTTATGTATCTACTGACATAGTTATTTATCATTTATAAAATACTAACCTCACCTGGTGTGGTGGGGCACAACTTTAATCCCAGCACTTGGGAGACAGAGGCAGGTAGATCTCTGTGAGTTCAAGGCCAGCCTGATCTACATAGGGAGTTCCAGGCCAGGTTGGGGCTACAGGGAGACCCTGTCTAAAAAAAGATAAAAAAATAAAATGCTAACCACAAACAAACAAACAAACAAACAAACCAAACTCGAATCAAGCCATCGGAACACATTTCATCTCTCTGGATTAAAACTTTTACAAAAAAAAGTTTTACAAATGGGCTGGGAATTTTGCTCATTTGGTAAAGTGCCTGCCTGGCATGCATGACACTCTAGGTTAGACACCTAGCACCATACAAACCAGGGTGGTGGTGGATCCCTGCAACCCCAGCACTGTGAGGTGGAAGCAGGAGGATCAGACGTTCAAGGTCATCCTCAGCCACACAGTTGGGAAACAAGAGACTCTGTTTCAAACTTTAACAACAATAACAAAAAAAAGTCATTGAGAAGGTAAAATTTTCTACATTTATTTCAAAACAGAGGCCACTTGCAGGAGGTAGTGAAACTGAGAAGAAGAAACTCCTTCGCTCAGTACAGGTGACCCTAAAGGCCCTATAGCACCAAGGTGCCATTGTGAGAAGCACGCTTCTGTGCACTGGATTTATTAATAGGAGCATGACCGCACCGGTCGGGCCATTCCCACCGGGCTCCAGGCCTTAATAGAGTGTAGTGGTCAGTGGGTCACAGAGGTAAGCCGAAGCTCGGGGACCAGCACTGAGGAGCGAGAAAACTGAGGAGCTATCCGGACACAGGTAGGAACCGCATCTCCCCATACCAGGGGGTCCTAGCTCGCGGGCTCGGCGGTCACCTCGGTGGGGAGACACGGGAGCCGGCTCCACGCCCCTTTGCCACACGTGGGCTGTCGCGGCGGTCGCTTCCTCGGGTCACTCACTGTCCCGGATGGATCACTCACCGCCCCAATGGCCCAGCGGAGGATGGAGCAGGCAGTGCAGTACCTCAGCGGCCAGCCGCACCCAGCCGCAGAGCCCAGCGCGCCCCATTCACGCCGCTCTGGGGAGTCCTGACAGTGCTTTGGGGACACAGGTGGTGGGACAGCCAGCAGCTTGAAAACGCCGTCCCTGGCCGCTTGCTGTTGGTCTCTCACTTACCGCGACTAGATTTCCCCGTCTATTGGGTGTTTTGTCTATCAATCACCGCAAAACCTCCCGGGAAATGTCCTGAAATAGATCTCAAATGACAGGGTGTCTTGTAATTTGTAATGCCCAGTTTGAAGAGGCTGTGAGTTAGGGGTGTAACTGGGTGTGTGAGAACTGTGCAGGAAAAAAAGAAAAGAAGCGAAGAGAGAGGGGGAGAAGAGGGAGGGGAGGGAAGGCGAGGCAGCTAGTCTAGGCTTGTGTGAGACCCTGTCTGAAAAACCGAACCGAAGACAGTGACAGAGACACAGAGAGACATAGAGACAGCGAGCCAAGTGGTGACCACAGCTATTTTCTTGCTACCTCAGGGCAGAGACCTCACCCCTTGCCCCCAGCTGAGAGCCATATCTGAATGCTGTACCTCCAGAGTAGGAGCTGCAGACTAAACATCTTGGCCTCTTGCTGCTAAGGAGCAGCCTCAGTGCTCTGGAACCTCACCACTCCCAAGCTACATTATCCCTGAGACCTTTCTGTGGTTTCCTCTGCCAAGTCCTTTGCCACAAACCTGCTTGCCAGAGCCTGCAAGGTTGTCTGTTATCCAGCTGGGTTCCAAGCCAACCCAGAAACCCCCAGCAGAAGCTGGTAGAAAAACAAATGTATTTCCTTCAATTAGCATCAAATCCATAGACAAATCTTTCCATTGTTTACTACACCTGTTAATAGAAGAATCAGGAGAGGAAGCCAAATATCCTGGGAAACATTGAATTGGGTTCTGTTTTTTTTTTGTTTTGTTTTGTTTTTTTTTTTGGTCTTTTCGAGACAGGGTCTCCCTGTAGCCCCAGCTGTCCTGGAACTCATTCTGTAGACCAGGCTGGCCTTGAACTCACAAAGATCCGCCTGCCTCTGCCTCCCAAGTGCTAGGATTAAAGGCGTGCGCCACCACGCCCGGCTAAATTGGGTTCTAAGCAGGGGAGGGAGGCCTCCTGAGTGTGAGCACTTTGGGCAGGCTACCAAAAAGTACACCTCTTCTACCTTGTTTTTTAGCTCAGTGCAATTAAAACAAAAGTATTTGCTGCAAAGGACTATATAATGCTTATGCTACCACACCAGACCACTGGGAGAAAAACAGCACACAGACTCCAGGTTCCAATTAGCCCAACTGTTTTGTTTTTTGTTTTGGGGTTTTTTTTGTCTTTTTTTTTTTTTTTTTTTTTTGCTCTTTTTCGAGACAGACAGGGGTCTCCCTGTAGCCCCAGTGTCCTGAACTCAATCTGTAGACCAGGTTGGCTTGAACTCACAAAGATAGCCTTGCCTCTGCCTCCCGCAGTGCTAGAATTTAAAGGCTTGCACCACCACACCCAGACTGTTTTGGTATTTTTGAGACAGGGTCTCCCTCTAGCCCCCCCAGCTGTTCTGGAGCTCACTCTACCGACCAGGCTGGCTTGACTCACAGAGATCCACCGCCTCTGCTCCCACGTGCTAGGATTAAAGGCGTTGTGCCACCAAGCCAGCTTTGTGAACTAGATTTTTATTTTTTTTTATTTATTTTTTATTTTGGTCTTTTTTTTTTTTTTTGTCTTCTTGTAGCCCCAGCTTCCCTGGAAATAATCTGTAGTTGAAAATAGCATTTTTAACTTGACTCACCAGGTAGAGATTGGGTGGGTACAGAACCAACTCAGAGGCAGTCTAGCCTTATAAAGGCAAATACAATTCCCTGGTAAATTTTTAACATCCAGGCTCAGAAGAAAATAAAAACTCAGGTCTCCATGCTCTGGATTACTAAAATAAGGAAGTGGGGGGCTGCATGGCAACTGGTATATAGGTGGTCACAAGACATCATGAAGAGGGGATTCCACGGTCGAGAAAACCCACGGGTTCGTCATGGATTGTTGTTGGGACGGTGTTCAGTCATTAAGTTGGAGTCACTAAAACAAAATGTAGTTACCTAGGCCAGAGCACTATCAAATGTAGAACAACTGAAGGGGCTTTTGTAGGAGATATCTTTGATAGTAAGTGTTATCATTTCATTTTTATTATTTTTATTTGATTATTTTTTTGTTCTTTTCAAGACAGGGTTCCCTGTAGCCCCCAAAAAAAAGCTGTCCTGGAATCACTCTGTAGACCAGGCTGGCCTTGACTACACAGATCCGCCTACTCTGTCTCCCAAGCCCTAGGATTAAAGGCGTGGTGTGCCACCACGCCCTCATCATTCCTTTTTAAAAGGGTGTCAAGGGGCTGGAGAGATGGCTCAGTGGTTAAGAAGCTCCGATTCTCTCTCTTTTTTTTTTTTTTTTTTTTTTTTTTTTGAGACAGGGTTTCCCTGTAGCCCTAGCTGGTCTGGAACTCACTATGTGACCAGGATGGGCTTGAACTCACACAAAGATCCACCTGCCTCTCCTCCCAACAGGCTAGGAGTAACGGCGTATGTGCCATGACTTCTCTTACCGAAGCCCGGGTTGTTCCCAGACACCACATGTGGCGCATGCCTTAATCCTAGCATCAGGAGGCAGAGGCAGGGTGGACCTCTGTGAGTGAAGGCCGCTGGTTAGAGAGGAGTTCCAGGCCGCAGGGGTATATAGAGAGACCCTGTCTAAAAAAAAAAAAAAAAAAAAAAAAAAAAAAAAAGGGGGGGCGGGCATGGTGGGGCACGCATTTAAACTGGTTACTAGAGAGTTCCCGGACAGGCTGGGGTGCAGGGGCGACCCTGTCTCCAAAAGACCAAAAAAGAAAACGATGTCAGGAAGATAACCAGTCATCAATAAGGCTGGCATTTTGTCCACTTTATTATAATAAATGCCAAGTAGTTTCAGTTAAAGTATTTTTCATGCAGTGAGGAAATGGATTGGNCCCGTGTCGTGCAATGCTGCGGAGGTCAGAAGAGGGTGTTGGATTCCCCTGGAGCTGGAGTTCTCCTGGAATTGGAGTTTCAGTCGGTTCTCAGCCGCCATGTGGGTGCTGGGGATCGAACCCGGGTCCTCTGCAAGAGCGGTCGGCGCTCTTAACCGCTAGGCCATCTCTCCAGCCCCCACAAACACATATTCTTGGATGGTATCTTGGTCGGGGCATTAAGCTCTTTGACAAAGGAATGGCAATAGCTTTTTGTTTTGTTTTTTTGTTTTTTCAAGACAGGGTTTCCCTGTAGCCATAGCTGTCTGGAACTCACTATGTAGACCAGGCTGGGCTTGAACTCACAAAGATCCACCTGCCTCTGCCTCCCAAGTGCTAGGATTAAAGGCGTGTGCCACTGACTTCTCTTACAGAAGACCCGGGTTTGATTCCCAGCACCCACATGGTGGCGCATGCCTTTAATCCTAGCACTCAGGAGGCAGAGGCAGGTGGATTTCTTTGAGTTGAAGGCCAGCCTGGTCTAGAGAGTGAGTTCCAGGCCAGCAGGGGCTATAGAGAGACCCTGTCTCAAAAAAAAAAGTCAGAAAAAAAGGGGGGGCCGGGCATGGTGGGGCACACCTTTAAACCTGGTCTACATAGAGAGTTCCAGGACAGCTGGGGCTGCAGGGAGACCCTGTCTCAAAAAGACCAAAAAAAGAAAAAGATGTCAGCAAGATAACCATGTATCACATAAGGCTGGAATTTTGTCCACTTTATTACTAAATAAATGCCAGTTTCAGTTACCAAATGTATTTTTGATGAAAGTGAGGAAAATGGATTTGGGGTGGGTTGACACATGCCTGCAATCCCGGCACTCTGGAACAGTAGTCTGAAGGATCAGTAGTTGAAAGTCAGCTTGGGCTGTCTGATACTGTGTTTCAAAAAACATAAAAGAGGAAAATGGAAATTTCACTGGAACCAAAGAACAAAAGGAACACCCAGGAAACAGGTTTCCAGACTGCATGTGGCTGGAACATAGTCCAGTACCTAGAGAAGGGAAGGCATCTGCAGACTCCTCCCTAGGCCTTCTCGTATTTTGTCATCAGGCAGATTTTTAATCCATTGGCTGAGAGCACGGAACGGAGAGAATGAAATGGCAGACTCTGGCTCGGGGCTGTTCTTTGCCCCTCTCTTACCAGCTTCTGTTTCTCTTGCTTCTGTTTTGCTCTCTCAGCATTTTACCACAGCACCATTATTAGGTGTGAGGAGGATGAAAGGGAGGGAACAATTGATCTCATGATAAGAGCAGTGATAGAAAAAAAAAAAACCAGTATGCACTGGGCTCTGTGACCGGTGGTGGGAGTTGAATGCTTAAGAGCTTGGCGGAGAGAAGAAAATAGAGGAAGGGAGAGAGACCTAAGGAACTGCATGGAGAGCAGAAAGGAGCTCACGGAAGCAGCAGACAGTGGGGAGGTGTGCCCAACATCCACAGACGCTGCTGCTGCTTCGGGAGCATGTGGAGAAACTGCGAAGAAGAAAGTAAATTTGGAGCTATTTTCCCACCCAAGCATGGTGTGGCCTGAGATGGGACAGATCTGTGACCCTCTGCATTGGCAGGAATTCAAGAGAATCTGAGACCCTCTTCTGACCTCCGCGGCATTGCACGACACGGGTGCACAGACCTACACGCAAACAGTACATTCATACACATAAATAAATAAAATAAAAGAAACCAATTGATTAATAATAGTTCATCTTTTTTTGGGGGGGGGGTCTTTTTGAGACAGGGTCTTCCTGTAGCTGTGGCTGTCCTGAAACTCACTCTGTAGACCAGGCTGGCCTTGAACTCATAGAGATCCGCCTGCCTCTGCCTCCCGAGTGCTAGGATTAAAGGTGCGTGCCACCATGCCTGGCTCGTGTGACACTTTTACTTAGTTAGAAAGCAACTGCCTGGGAAGCACACGGTCTACAGCAGGCGGCCTTAGGCCCTAACGGTGCTAAGGCCCTCTGTCTGTTTTCCTCTCTTCCCTCAAATCTGACCTGAGGTCTCCCCAATGAACCTTCCTGGGTGGTTTGAGTGAAGCTTTTGAGCTCCTGGCTCTTTGGAAGGGGTTGCTCATTTAGGAAAAGGGTAGGGACTGGCACAAACTGTTGCCAGGGTTTGGGAATCCATCCTGCAGGCCTAGATTCATTCAGGATGGTTCAGACAGAAACACTGTTGGATATAAGGAACTTGTGTCCATTTTTCCTTCCCTTCTATACAACAGATTGAATTGTAGAATGGTATTATAAAGATGTGCCTCCAGGGGCCAGGCTTATCTGTTCCCTTAGAGATATTTGGGTCCAGGGAGCAGTTCTTAGGCACCTGGGGAGCCATCAAATACCATCTTGGATTTGGACCCAGGCTGGTTAAGATCCTAAATTCAAAGGTATCAGGAAAGGTCCCCAATGCATCTAAAAGAGGATTTTTGAATAAATAACCTGCTAGGAGAATAGTTCCTGATTCTTTCCCTCTCATCCCCTCAGAAGTTCTCCAATTCATGCAGAAGACATGGGTGGGGGGATGAGAAGTCAAATAGGAAAACAAGACAGAGGATATGGGGCTGGAGAGATGGCTCAGCAGTTAAGAGCATGGGCTGTTCTTGCAGAGGACTTGGGTTTGATTCCCAGCACCCAAATGGTGGCTAATAACCATGCTAACTCCAGTTTCAGGGGAATAAATTCAAGCACATAAAAAAAAAAAAAAGAAACACAGAGAATGTCCATTGAAAATTGATCACCCAAAAAGCAGTGTCTTCTGCAGGTAAAGGCAGGTATACTAGTGTGGTGGTTTGAATGAGTGTCCCCCATAGGCTGTAAGTATTCAGACATTTGTCTCCAGTTGGTGGCGCTGTTTTTGGAGGTCTTGGGGTGTGTGGCCGTGCTGGAGGAAGTGTGTCACTGGGGGCAGGCTTAGTGAGATTTAACAAGCCTCGTGGTCTACAGTTGCTCTCTCTGCTTCCTGTGCTCTTTGCGAGATGTGACCCTCAGTTTGCTGCTCCAGATCCAGCCGCCATGACTCCCGCCACAATGGACTCTAATTCCCTGGAACCGTCATCTTCCTTTTATAAGTTCCTTGGTCATGGTGTTTTATCACAGCAACAGAAAAGTGACTAATACAGTAATTTGGTACCAGAGAGTGGGCTGTTGGCTGTGAAGAACCTGACCATGTGGATGTTTGGAGAAATGTGGAAGACTTTGGAACTTTGGGCTAGAAAGGCTGTTGACTACTGTAAGCAGAG
>VZQC01002452.1:1701681-1713978 GCA_009823505.1 Rhizomys pruinosus
AAAAAAAAAAAAAAAAAAAAAGTCACCAGGCAGAAGCACTCCATTCAGAGCCCAAGTTGGGGCAGAATCAATGTGCTTACTGCTGGCAAGAGGGCCCTCAGTGACCGAGAATGTTCACATGGGCCATCAGGGAGAGAAGCCCGGCAATCCAAGGGTGACATCAACCTGGGAAGAGACAATACAGGTCCCAGGGGATGAAGGGGTGGGCTTAGCCACCATGGAGAACTATAAGGAAGACTAGGACAAGCCAGGCTCCATCTCGATGGGCATGCACTAGCTCATGGTCTAAATGAATGGTAGGGGACCAGTCTGCTTTATGGTAGACATGGGGGGCTACATATTCAGTAGTGACTTGGTCCATTGGCCCCCTATCATGAAGGCATACTGTGGGGGGCCACAAGTATCAGAGCTTGGCACCCCTTTTTGCTGCCCAGGCAGTATAATCTAGAAGGCCACAAAATGATTCATGAATTCCTGAGGGCTCTGTGCCATTATTAGGACAAGATTTTCTGGAAAAGCTACAGGCTCAAATAACTTTCAGTTCTCAAGGCCAAGCCACTGTAACCCTAGAAAAATCTGAGGCAGAAATGAACTCTTACCTTACAGTGAGTCCTTCAAGAAGGAATAAAACCTCTTCCGCCTTCTAGAGGAACTGTCGCTGGAACCAGAACTTCCATTCAGAATGCCCAGGTGTGCATGGAGTCAACCCCCCCACGGCTGGCTTGAAACATACCCCCAATAATAGTAGGATTAAAACCAGGGGTCAAGACCACCCTCCAGAGGCAATATTCCATCTTTCATAAGACACAGATTGAAAACCAAAAACTCTTAGAGATACTTTTTTTTTCTCCTTTTGGGACAGGGTTTTCCTGTAGCCCCAGCTGTCCTGGAACTCACTATGTAGACCAGGCCAGCCTTGAACTCACAGAGATGCACTTGCCTCTGCCTCCTGAGTGTTGGGATTAAAGGCATGCACCACTGAGCCTGGTTAGAGAGACTTTTAAAGTATAGAATCCTCTGGCCTTAACCATTGCCATGAAACAGATCCCTATCACCAGTCCAAAAAATACGGCCTTAGCCAGGCGTGGTGGCGCACGCCTTTAATCCTAGCACTTGGGAGGCAGAGGCAGGCAGATCTTTGTGAGTTCAAGGCCAGCCTGGTCTACAGAGTGAGTTCCAGGACAGCTGGGACTACAGGGAGACCCTGTCTTGAAAAGACAAAAATAAATAAATAAGTAAATAAATAAATAAATGAATAAATAAATGGCCTTTTTGGTCTTTTTGAGACAGGGTCTCCCTTTTAGTACCAGCTGTCCTAGAGCTCGCTCTGTAGACCAGGCTGGGCTTGATCTCACAGAGATCCACCTGCCTCTGTCTCCCAAGTGCAGGGATTAAAGGCATGTGCCACCACACTCAGCTTGAAGCTGCCTTCTTTACTTTAAACCTTAAAGATTCCTTCTTCTGTATCTGTTTGGCCTCCAGTCAGTCAATCTTCGTTTTCTGATGGGAGAATTCTGAGAATGATGACAAAGTCCAATTGACAGGGACTAGGTCACTTCACGAACTGGAAAGCTCCCCTACTATTTTCTGCACTGCCCCAGTCACTAATCTGAAACCCTTCCCAGCAGATTGTGGCTGAACAACACTCCAATATGCCGATCACCTGAGTCAGGACAGAGCAAGGAAGGAAAACTGTGTGAAAAGAAGGTAATTGCTCCTCATCCTTCTGTGGAAAGCAGGTTACAAGGTTTCAAGGAAAAAGCATCAAATTTTCCCAGAAAAGGTTAGATACCTTGGGCTTCAGTTGCCTCAAGGGCAATGTCAACTTGGCCCAGAGGAAGCAGGCCAGATGTTCTACCCCACTGGCATAACCGTATGCAAAGTTAGGAAATTGTTTGGGGTAGAAGGCTTCTGTAGATATGGATGTCTAAGACTGGGCATGGTGGTGAATGCCTTTAATCCCGGCACTGGGGAGGCAGAGGCAGGCGGATCTCTGTGAGTTCAAGGCCAGCCTGGTCTACAGTGTGAGTTTCAGGCCAGCTAGGGCTACAGGGAAACCTTGTCTCAAACACACACACACACACAAAAAAAACAAAAACAAAAACAAAAAAACACCCCAGAATATGGATATCTAACTTTTCTGTCACAGGAAAACCCCTTTAAGAGGCTACAAAAGGGCGAGAGAAGAAGCCATTGTTATGAAAAAGGACACAAGGAAGCCTTCATAAAGATTAAACAGGCCCTTACTAACACAGAGGGAGTTCTGACTCAGATGCTAGGGTCATGGCATCACCTGATAGCTTATTGCTTAAAGTGAGCTGGACTCTGCTGCCCAGGGCTAGCCACTCTGTTTGTGGACACTCAAAACCATGGCTCTCTTAGTGTCAGAAGCAGATAAGCTAAGAGACAAGAATTGACAGTCTGAGTACCTCATGTTGTGCTAACCTTAATGGAATGTAAGAAACAGTACTGCTAACTAAGGCTAGAATGCTCAGATATCTGGACATGCTATGTGAAAACCTGCGTATTCACCGAGAACCCAGCAACCCTGCTGTCTGTAGGACCAGGTCAGCCAGATCATGACTGCATGAAAATCATGTGCTTTCTAGTCTGCCTGACTTCATGGACCAGCCTCTCAAGGACCCTGGTGCTGAATATTCCATTAGGGAGCAGCTTTGTAAAGGAAGGAAAACATCTGGCTGGATATTCAGTGGTGACTCAAGATTCATTATTGAGGCAAAATCCCTTCCAAAGGGAACCTCAGTACAAAAAGCAAAACTCTTTGCATTAACCTGAGCCCTCTGGTTGGCAGCAGGGATCCAGGTTAACATTTACACTGACTCAAAATATACTTTCACCACCCTCCATGTACACAGACCTTTATATAAAGTAAAAGCGCTAATTAACTCAGGAGGGAAAGACACAAGTTAGAGTAAAGAAATCCTCTAGCTTCTGTAGGCTGTGCCCCCCCCCCAATTCAGCCATCACGCACTGTCAGGGATATCAAAAGGGAAAAGTAGCAGCTGCTCATGGGAACCATAGGCAGTTCGGGAGACAAAGCTCACAGCCTCCAAAGGGATAATAAAATTAGCAGCTTTGACTGCAGTGCTGAATGGGACCCCAGTAACTCCCAGCATGACACTGCCTGGTTTAAGACTAAAAACGGAAGTTAGTTCCCAGGAGGGGGGGATTTGAGGATGGTCAGATAGCAATTCCTGAGACAATACCCCTACTTTTGTCAGAGTTCTACAAGGGATTCACATCAGCTGAATGGCCCTGGAAACTGCTTGGAACAAATAGTTTTATGCACCCAGTTTGGGGATACTTAATCTCTCCCCAATCCAGGCCTACAAATACTTGCTTGTTTTTGTATATTCCTTCTCTGGGCTGATTATCGGCTTTTCCTACCCTGATGGAAAAACCTCATAAAGTGGTCAGGCTCCTCCTGAAAGAAATTATCCTTTGGTTTGGAATTCCTATCACCAATTGGATTGGAAAACTGACCTATGTTTGTGGCTAAGAGGTTAAAGATTGCTTGAAAGCTGTACATGGTTTATCAGTCCTAGAGTTCCAGAAAAGGGGAGCACATGAACCAAACTCTAAAACTGCAACTGAGCCAACTGTGTCAGGAAACTCACTTACACGGAACAATTGTTGCCAATTGCTTTACTAATAATTAGATTCCAGATTGGAGAGATGGCTCAGTTAAGACCACTAGTTGCTCTTAAACCAGGCATGGTGGTACATGCCTTTAATCCCAGCACTCAGGAGGTAGAAGCAAGGTGGATCTCTGTGAGTTCAAGGCCAGCCTGGTCTACATAGTGAGTTCCAGGCCAGCTGGGGCTAAAGTGAGATCCTGTCTCAAAAAGACCATGAAAAAGAAAAAAAAAAAAGCACTAGTTGCTCTTGCAGAGGACCTGGATTCGATTCTTCCCTAACTCCAGTTCCTGGGTTGTCCAATACCCTCTTCTGACTTGATGGACATTGCATGATATGGGTGTACTTACATACATGCAGGCAGTACATTCATACACATAAAATAAAAAAATAATAAAAAGACTTAGATTCCACCCAGACAAACAGGGTTCTTTCTTTATGAAATGACTTGTCGGAGGCCTCTACCCATTGTTAGGGGCCTATGAGGAGACCTAAAGAAACTAGGTAACCTCACCCTAAACAACAGATGAACAGATGCAGGCCTGGGCTCTGCCTTGGCCACCATACATCATCGTGTCGGGGAGCGACTGTGAGCTGACTACCAGCGCTCATCCCTTTAAGCCAGGGGTTCCTGTGTGAGTAAACAAATGGAATGTGTGGCCCTTCAAACCTGTGTGGAGAGAGGGGTCCATTCACTGTTGTTTTGTCTGTTCCTCCTTTAGTTAAAGTATAAAGTAGCTGAGGTGATTCCCTGGAGCCACCAAAGCAGGGTGAAACCAGCTTCCTGTGACAGGGAAGTGTCCCTGACCCTTCAGCATTATGTATGTAGACCATCCTGAGGGATCATGCTGAAACAGAAGAGGACCCAACGAGGCCAGAAGACCCAGTGGGTCTTTGCCCCAGTAACCATAAATGGGAGACCAGCCACTTGATTGACACGTGCATTCATAGATGTGGGGGTGACCCAAGAGCTGTATGTGGTATGGCTTTTTGTTGTTGTTGTTGTTATTTTTTATGTGTATGAATGTACTGTCTGCCTGTAGGTCTGTGCACCCATGTTATGCAATGCCATGGAGGTCAGAAGAGGGTGTCGGATTCCCCTGGAACTGGAGCTAAAAGGGCTCTCAGTCACCACGTGATGCTGGGGATCGAACCTGGGTCCTCTGCAAGAGCAGCCAGTGCTCCCAACCACTAGGCCATCTCTCCAGCCCCTGTCGTATGTTTTTAAAAGGGGACCCTCTGGGTATATGCCTGGGTGGTATGCATACTGGTATCTAGGTGCCTCAGAGGGTGAGGGCTCAGTAATCCAAGGTTCTGGGGGTGTAGGGGAGAGGGAAAGGGAGGAGACAGAGGGAGAGAGTGGAGAGAGACAAGGAGAAAGGAGAAAGAGAGAGAAAGAGAGAGAAAGAGAGAGGGAGAGAGAGAGAGAAAGAGAGAAAGAAGACCATCTTGGTTAGATAACTGTGTTAGGGGCCCTCTATTTGGGGGAAGGGTAAACTTCTAGAATGCCTCCCACCACCTCCTGAGAAGATCAGAGAATCAACTTCCTTTCCTGCCCTTGAAGTCCACATCCCTTATAAAAGACTTCTCTGTGTTTTGTGATCCCTATGGGGAAGCCTGTGTGACCCTTATACATTAATTTTTGCAAGACAAGCCATTCTCTATTTAAAGATTCAGGCTGAACTCACATAGTCCTTTCCCATGGGGAGTTTCTCATTCCCTCTGACAGAACACTATTTTATGATTATGTAAGCTCAGGGTTTTTTTTGTTGTTTGTTTGTTTTGTTTTATGGGTCTTTTTGAGACAGGGTCTCCCTGTAACCCAGCTGGCCTGGGGGAATTCACTATGTAAACCAGGCTGGCCTTGAACACACAGAGATCCACCTGCCTCTGACTCCCAAGTACTGGCCTTGAACACACAGAGATCCACCTGCCTCTGACTCCTAAGTACCACACCTAGCATGTTTTTTTTTTTAAATATAAATACAAATAAGTAAAATGAGAGAATTACCTCATCGAGGAGAAAAATACAACTATTAACATTTTGCTGTGTATCATATTTATTTATTTATTTATTTATTTATTTATTTATTTATCATCTTATAATAGAAAGTTGGACTGACAGCCAGGAGGGGAGGCTCATGTCTATAATTGGAGCACTTAGGAGGCAGAGGCAGGAGGAGCAGGAGTTTAAAGTCATCCTCACCCGCACAGCACTTTGGAAATCAGTCTAGGCTATGTCTTATTTTTTGGGGGGGGGGCGTCTTTTCGAGACAGGGTCTCCCTGTAGCCCCAGCTGTCCTGGAACTCACTCCGTAGACCAGGCTGGCTTGAACTCACAAAGATCTGCCTGCCTCTGCCTACTGAGTGCTAGGAGTAAAGGCGTGTGCCACCACGCCTGGCACCAAGGCTATGTCTTAAAAAAACAGAAAGGGGCTGGAGAGAAGGCCTAGCAGTTAAGAGCTCCGACTGCTCTTGCAGAGGACCCGGGTTCGATCCCCAGCACCCACATGGTAGCTGAGAACCATCTTTGACTCCAGTTCCAGGGGAATCTGACACCCTCTTCTGACCTCTAAGGCATAGCATGACACGGGTGCACAAACCTACATGCAGACAGACAGTACATTCATACACATAAAAAATTAATTAGTTAATTAATTGATTTAAAAAAATGAAAAAAAAAAACCAGAAAGAAAACTTGAGCTGATAAGAAAGCTCAGGGTTCCAAGGATTGCTTGGTTGGTAGAGTTTGACTTGTAAGAAAGAGAAACCAGGTAGGGTTCCCTAGGACACAGGTGGAAGTGCAGGGCATTTCACAGGCAGAGCCCACTTGTCATGCCTACCCTGGTGCTAACTGCTGAACTCCAGGCAAAAAAGAAAGCCTGTCTCAAAGGAGACAGCCCACCTCTCTGAGGAGAACATCTCGGGTGTCCTGCTCTCTCCACAAACTTGCATGTACATGTGAACACACACAAAACATCTTTCTTGTTTTGCTTGCTTTTTTCGAGGCAGTGTCTCTATCCAGCCCATGCTGACCTGGGATTCTTGATCCTCTTGCCTCCATTTTGAGTGCTAGAAAAGCAGATGTGCACCCCACGCCTGGCTCTGATGTTTAGATTTGATTTTTTTTTTTTTTGGTCTTTTTGAGACAGGGTCTCCCTGTAGCTCCGGCTGTCCTGGAACTCACTTCGTAGACCAAGCTGGCCTTGAACTCACAAACAGGAAGCACGTCAGTAGTTGGCTATGTCAGAGACAGCAAAGAACGAAGTGCTCAGAGGCAGGCAAAGTCATTTGCCTAGTTAGTGGACTCAAATCTGTATGCATAGCCTTACTTTCCACCAAATAGACCAGTGCTCAGAGCAGGGTGATGAGTACACACTTGGTTGTGGGCACATGCTGGAACCCAGGGCCATTCTGAAAGAGTTCTGCCGAGGACATTAGCCTGCCAGGCTGAGAGGACCCAGCACTAAAGGAAATGAGATCTACACTTTGGTAGGACATGAGGGAGGTTTTGGAAATACTAGCTGAAAGAGAGACATTGCCCATCTGAATGAAGTTGTAGTGGGAGGGACACAGTAGGAGACTCAGAAAAACCACAAAAATGAACTCCGTAAGAGAAAGTTTTAAACATCCATCAGGCTCCAAGAATGCAAATCTGCTTGTACTAGTCAGGAAGGAAAGCCACCCCAGTCCCTTACTCCCAAGGACCAGTTACCCCTGAACTAGTCCTGCCTATCTGTGGAGAGAGAAGCCTTTTTTGCCAATGAAAATTGAAATGCTGTTAAGATTTTGGATTGATCATTTTATTTCAAAGTAAACTCTTTGAAAGTTTAACATCTAACAACTAATGTATAACTCCTAAGAGTAAAATTAATGAATTGTCAAGAATGTGGCCTCACTCGGGTCAAGAAATAGAACGTTCCAGGACCTTCTACTCTTACAGAATATTCTTTATTTTTATTTTTTCTCCCCTCCCTCCCCTCCCTATTTTTTTTTTTTTTTTGTATGAGTGTATTGCCTGCATCTGTGTATGTGCACCTGTGTTGTGCAATGCTAGTGGAGGTCAGAGGGAACTGGAGTTACAGACCTCAGCACACCCAAGTACTGCCCACACTCTGGATGTGTCTTCTCTCCTCATCTAAATTTTTCTGGAAACACCTTGATAAACATACTCAGTGGCGTTTCCACGATGATGCTCCTCCATTTACACACATATACCTACATTAAAAGATTGTTTTGGGGGGTTTTTGGTTTATTTTTGAGACAGGGTCTCCGTGTAATTCCCGCTGGCCTGGAACTCACTATGTAGACCAGACTGGACTTGAACTCACAGAGATCCTCCTGCCTCTGCCTCCTGAGTGCTGGGATTAAAGGTATACACCACCATGCCCAGCTAAGACTTTTTTAATTACATGAAATTATTTTTTGAGATAGTGCCTTGCTGTTAAGCTCTGGTTGGCCTGGGTCTCATGTTGACCTGTAGTGATCATTGTCCCTGCCTGCAGGGGCATGTAACGTTAGGTTCCCGAGGGAGACCTCCACAACCTGAAAGATTAAGCGAGAGAGAGAAACGAGACCAAGTAGGCTTTCTATCAAGGTCTCTTTTATTGGCAGGTGGGCATGTAATTTATAGGGCAGCAAGGCGGGAAGAGTCAGGAAGAGGGAGGGGGTGGATGGTGGCTTTTGTAAAAGTTAAAGTTTATCGGGGCTGGATGTTTGCGCCGGCAGAGATTGTTTGTCCGTGATAAGCTTCCTCCGGGGGCTGCTGGCTCCGGCAGATAATATTTGCATANGGCTAAGAACCATCTGTAACTCCAATTCTAGGACAACTCCAGTTCCAGGGGAATCTGAGACCCTCTTCTGACCTCCGTGGCATTGCACAAACCAACATGCAAACAGTACATTCATAAACATGCAAAAAGAAATAAAATTAAAAAAAAAGAAGCGTGCTGAATCCTCCAGAGTGTCTCATATCTAACTGCATATTATTACCTACTCTAACTTTTTTTTTCCCAGTGATTTTTTTAAAATAATAAGTAATTAGTAATGAATACAAGCATCTTTCATATAAAACCAATTTGCAAGCAGCTATGCCCAAACTTATACAGCCCAAGGTCCCCATTGTCCAGCGGGAGGGGCTTGTATGTACAAGCATGTTGATCAAATAAGAGTCCAGTCTATATTGCTGTAGTTTCACAATTCACCCCAATCATAGCCCTTACATTCCACCACGCCCCCTCTTCCACAGATTGTTCCCTAGGCTTTAGAAAAGGGGCACAAGTGGGCGAGAAACAAAACAGTCTATTTTCTCTGGAGATGTCACCTACTCTAATTTTTATAAGCGCTCACTGGGTCCTTATCTCACTCTCTGAAGTGGGAATGGTTATTCTAATCATCCTGCAAGAAGAAAGGGATGCAGAAGAGAAGTGGTTTGCCTAGGGTACCACAGCTACAATGGTCAAGTCAGGGTTTAAAACCAGATCCAACTGGATTTTTAAAAAAATCCAGGTGGTGCTCGCTTCGGCAGCACATATACTAAAATTGGAACGATACAGAGAAGATTAGCATGGCCCCTGCGCAAGGATGACATGCAAATTTGTGAAGCGTTCCATATAAAATAAAATAAAATAAAATAAAATAAAAATAAAATAAAATAAAAATCCAGGGTGACAAATAATTGATTGGCTGGACCTTTTTCTGGCCTTGGTTCTAATCCCCTGTGGACCTAGTACTTGTTGAAGTGCTCTTCTTTTACAGCAAGGCTGCTGGATGCCCTCATCTTTCCTGCTGAACACATCAAGAAGGCCTTTTTCAACCCTGTGCTCAGAGTTACAGCCAGCCAAAGCCCCCACCGCCTGCTGTGATTCAATTCTAGCATACTAGATCCTTTATTTAGTCTTTTATTGACTGCCTATCTCTTCCAACTAGAATGTAAGCTCCATGAAGCAGTGACTTATTGTTTCATTCATTGCTAAACCATCAACACTACACATATATAATACTTTTCTTTTCTGAAGTACCGGAATTGAACCCAGAGCCCTGCGCATGCTAGGCAAGCACTCTGTCACTGAGCTACATTCTCCAGAATTTTTTTTTTTTTTACTTTATTTTGAGACAAGATCTACTAAGCTGCCCAGGCTGGCTTGAACTCCCTTAATTAGCCCTGGTTCTTGTGACCCTCTTGCTTCAGCCTTTTGTAGCTTGGATTACAAGGCCTATGCCGTCTGAATGAATAATCCGTTTTAACAGATTGCATCTGAATTCCATACTCAAGTGAGGAAGACAGGTGAGGTTCTTTACTGACTTCCCCCAAACCTCAAGAGGATCACGTACCAGCAGGCTACCTGCGCGGCCTTTCCATTGCCACCCACCAAACTTTCCCTCCGCCCTGTCACTCCCACCTCAAGCTGGGGCTGCAGCTGCTCCACACTACCCGGGGCGGGCAGTTCCGCTGAGGCAGCGCTTCTAAGGCTGTTCCACCCTCTGCACAAATGATCGTAGGTGCCCATTGGTGTCTGGCCTTAGCAGAGAAACTACTCTAGGCCACTCTGCAGCTCTCTATCTTTCTGTCCTTTTTCCTCCTCCTCCTTCTCTTCCTCCTCTCTCTTCCTCCCTCCCTCCCTTTCTCTCCATTAAGGGCCTCACTATGCACTTGGGCTCCAGCGATCTTCCCACTTCTGCCTCCTGGTGCCCAGGAGTATAAGCACGTGCGCCGCCCTGCCTGGCTTTCTCTGCACCTTCCTGTGATAGCTCCTCTCCTCTGGGTGCCCTGTCTTCCCCCTCCCCTCCGTGACGTCAGCGTGCTTGCTGAGTCCAGTTCTACCAGCTGTGCTTCCGGTGCCTTTGCCTTCTCAGCTCAGTGACTCGAGGCGCAGCATCAGGAAGTGCTTCCCTTTCAGCCCAGCTCCAACCTCACTCCGTCTCTCTCTTCTCTAGTAGTAACTGGGAGTGTCCTCTTCTTGCCACTACCATTTCTACTCCTCCTCCCAGTCTAACTCCAAGGCTGGCTCTAAAACCACGTTCCTGCTGGTCACCCAAAGTTCCTGTTCTCACTTTCTGGTCTCCAGTCAAGGGGATTCCCCACCACCTACTTCTGCAACTTTCAGATTGGTAGACGTGGTCTGCACATTGCCCAGCCAGAGGGGCGTGACTCCAAGACAGCTCCACCAGGCTCCAGCCTCCAGCCTCCTTCCTCGCAGCCATCTGCCTTGCCCTCTGACTGGCCTAGGGAGTAGAGAGGCGCAGGGAAAATTGCCAGAGAGATGCAAACACCTGGGATTCGGTGCCTGGGGCTACCCAGCCCCAGGCAGATTCTCCTGTTTCTCCTTGGCTCCTCCCTGCCTCATGCCCTCTGTTCCTCTTTGAGACTTGCCTGATTTCCTTATATGGGAATGAAATCTTCTAGGTCTTCAGAAATTACTTTCCCAAACATTATAGGAGTCAACTGGGAACTTATTACTAGAAATGAATGCAAAAAAGTGTTTGAACTCTAGGAACCCCAACTACTCACTTGCTCCCCCAGTTTTAAGGCCTTGAGAAGAGGCTAAGAGTAAAGGTAGAAAAAAAATGACAGAAATACAAAAACCGTTTATTTGGAAACTTGAACATGTGCATGATATTTTAAATTTTAATTTATTTTTATTTATGTGTATGAGTGTTAAACCTGCATATAGATGTGTACCCATGGAATGCACTGCCCAGAGAGGACAGAAGAGGGTGTCCAGTGTTACAGATGATTGTTAGCCACCATGTGGGTGCTTAGAGTCAAACCCATGTCCACTGCAAGAACAGTCAGTGCTCTTAACGGCCGAGTCTCGGGCCCTGTTTCTTTTTTTTAAAGAGGTTTATTTGTATGTGTGTATGTGTGTGCACGCGCACGCACATGCTTGCGTTCATGCGTGTGTGTGTGTGTGTGTGTGTGTGTGTGTGTGTGTGTGTACATGAATGCAGGTACCCACAAAGGCCAGAGGTATCAGATCTCCCTGGAGCTGGAGTTACAGGCAGTTGTGAGCTGTCATATGGGTGCTAGAAATCACACCTGGGTCTCCTGCAAGAGCAGGAAGTGCTCTTAACCATTGAGCCATCTCTCTAGTCCCTCCCTCCCTCCCTCCCTCCCTCCCTCCCTTCCTTCCTTCCTTCCTTCCTTCCTTCTTTCCTTTTCCCTCTCATGGTCTCCCTGCGGCCTTGACCGGCCTGGAACTCACTATGTGCCAAGCTGGCCCTGAACTCACAGAGATCTCAAAAAGACCAAAGAAAACAAAACAAAACAAAAAACCCCCAAACAACAACAACAACAACAACAACAACAAATAACTGTCTCAAAGACAAAAAAAATTGCCTCAGGTGAACTTGTTAGGCCGGGGCTGGGGCAAAAAGCCAAGATGGCATAGACCAGAAGGACCCTTCCTTCTTTTCCAGTCTGGAGCTTGCATTTGCCCACAAAAATCACCAGATGGAGTTCCAAGTTCCCAGGAGACTAGCAGACCTGACATCCACCTCCGGATCTGAGCCCCTGACCTGGCTTAATTGGACATCTCCCCTCCCCCCCTAAAAACCTCTCCCATGGGTTTGCCTCAGAGAGAGAGAGAGAGAGAGAGAGAGAGAGAGAGAGAGAGAGAGAGAGAGAGAGAGAGAAATTTC
>VZQC01002452.1:1723307-1736711 GCA_009823505.1 Rhizomys pruinosus
CACAAATGTCTCAAGGTCTGGAGATATGTGTCAGCAGTTGAGAGCACCAGCTGCTGCTGCAGAGGACCTGGGTTCAATTTCCAGCTCCCATATGGTGGCTGATAACTGTCCTTAACCCCAGTTCTAGGGGATCCACCGCCATCTTCTGACCTCCATGTGCATTGCACAATACAAGCACACTTACATACATGTAGGCACTACACTCATACATGTAAAATAAAGATAATAAATAAAGGCATGTACCACCACACACCCATCGGTGTGGTGGTACACGCCTTTAATCCCAGCAAAGGCAGGAGGATCTCTGTGAGTTCAAAGCTTGGACTAAAAGGAGACCCTGTCTCAAAAAGACTAAATAAATAAATAAATTTTAAAAGTCACTAGTAAATCATTACCCACATTCTTCACCCACCCACCCCAAAGCATCAGAAAAACAACAAAACCTCCCCAAAGACAAATTACTTGTCAAGTTGAGCTTTTCCTCCCTGGTTCTTTCTTTTTTTTTTTTTTTAATTTTTTATTTATTTTTGTATGTGTATGAGCGTACTGTCTTCATGTAGGTCTGTGCACCCATGTTGTGCAATGCTGCGGAGATCAGAAGAGTCTCGGATTCCCCTGGAGCTGGAGTTCTCCTGGAATTGGAGTTACAGACGGGTCTCAGCCGCCATGTGGGTGCTGGGGATCGAACCCCGGTCCTCTGCAAGAGCAGTTGGTGCTCTTAACTGCTAGGCTATCTCTCCAGCTCCCCTCCCTGGTTCTTTCTTGTGACCTATTTATTCTGTTGCCTAATTTTTTGTGCTCATTTGTACAAATTTATAATAACTGGAAATTAGCATTGTGTCATACATGCTATAAAAATTTCACTATAAGCCAGGTGTGGTGGTGCATGCCTTTAATCCTAGCACTTGGGAGGCAGAAGCAGGCGAATCTTTGTGAGATCAAGGCCAGCCTGGTCTACAGAGCGATTTCCAGGACAGCTGGGACTACAGGGAGACCCTGTCTCGAAAAGACAAAAAAAAAAAAAATTCACTATACTCCTTTGTCTTTTGGCTCTTTTCTGGCTCTTTGGGTGGAAGGAAGGTTGGGGTGTGTGTGTGTGTGTGTGTGTGTGTGTGTGTGTGTGTTATAACTGTATGTGTGTATATGTAAGTACAGAGATCAGAGAAGGACACTGGGTACCCTGCTCTAGCACTCTCTGTCTTATTCCCTAGAGAAGGATCTCTCACTGAACATGGAGCTACACTGAGGTGCAGATGGCTCCACCCAGCTTTTTACATGCTGCTGGAGACTTGAGCTCAGTTCCTCATGCTTGCTCACCAAGTACTCTTTTTTTGTTTTTGGTCTTTTTGAGACAGGGTCTCCATGTAGCCCCAGCTGTCCCGGAACTCACTCTGTAGACCAGGCTGGCCTTGAATTCACAAAGATCCACCTGCCTCTGCCTCCAAGTGCTAGGATTAAAGGTGTGCGCCACCACGCCCGGCCTCACCAAGTACTCTTACCCACTGAGTAATCCTCCATCCCCTCTTTACCTTTTTTTTATTATTCAAAAGGACCTTTATTAAGCTTAAGTAACTACAGATTTCACAGTACTATAGCATAGTTATTTTTAGCTAAAGTCACAACCACATTTTAACATTCACAACGATCAGCATCTTCATTACTAATCTAATTTACAAGGCTTATGAATAAAGAGAAACACAAAAATCTCAAGTTTAAGAAAATAAAAATATCTAGGCCTATGTACATTAATAATAAAACCATTTCTTCCAGGTAAAATAAAACATAAAGGCATACAACTAAAATTTTATTTTCTAAATAGCCTAGGAAGAAAACTTAACAGAATTTAACAGAATTGTGCTGTTCCTTTCTATGTTCCTCACTCTCTCTTTGTACAGTCACAGCTGATGTCAGTAGCTTTACTAGTCATTTTTTCAAAAACTCAACTAAAGTTTGATTCCTTGGAGAGTATGCACAGCATTAAGCAAAGACCTTTACTTCAAAAGAGTTAAGATTTTTTTGTCACTCTTGGATAATATTTGGTTCCAATTAAATTCTCATAGTTTCTCTTTTACAGCACTCTGTTGGATAAGTGTTGATACAATACAGGCATCTTTCCTTCCATGGGTATGTTCGCTACTGGGTATCCTGCCAGTCCACAGGTGTTCAGATATTCTTAGGCGCTGTGGTTCTTATGCATGCTCAAAACACTACTAGGTGACTCCTGTACAGGGTTCAGGAAACTGTGTATGGGGGGCAGCACAGAGAGTGGGGACACACAATCTCATAAGAGTGAGCTGTTACTGACCACTTCATGGACCTGGGGTCTTCGAAGTCCCTTCTGCTGTTGGTCCCATGATGCTCTGTGTCGAAGGCCACCATGCTGGGCTTACAACTTTGTGGAAGAGGCTCTTTGAACTCGGTTATGGTACTGTTAGCATTCTGATGGCAGAAATAGTCTCTTCCTTGTGGCGCCCACAAGCCATAACAGTTCAGGGGTTTCTCAATTGAAATGTTGCCATTATTGCTGCTGAAGGGAGACAAGGAGGGCCAGTTGTCAGGGCCTCCAGCTTCTGCTCTGGTCGCTTCACCTCATCCACAGCAGCAGACATGCTGACTTTGGGCAACAGCTCTGGCTGCTGTTGGGTGGTGGCTCTGAGGCCCCGTGGCCTGTATGACTTAAGGTTACCAGGGGCTAAAGTACTGGAGTCAGGTCCTGAAAACTGGGGAGCTTTGCTTGGTACCTTCTCTGGTGGCAGGGACTTGAGTATCAGGAAGGCAACCTTGGCCGGGAGCTTCTTCCAGCCTGCCAACGGTGGCAGGGCAGGAGGACAGCTGGTCTTCTGGCTCCTTAGCTCAGACTTGCTCTTGCAGTTCTGCAGCATGTCAGGGGTGAACTTGTGATGCAATCTCTGGTGCATTATCAGAACTTCCTGGGAAAAGGTCTTAAAAGTACAATAGGAGCAGGTGATAGCTGGGATGTGACTTGTTTTGAGAGAGATGGAGAGACATGTTTGAAGGGTTCCAAGAGGCAGAGTCAAAAGTCTATCCTGGCTGTCAGAGCTGGGCTTGTACTTGCAGTCCTCACTCTCCATGCTGACTCTCTGGCCACCTGCCAGAGACCTGCCTCCTTCAGATTTACAGGCAGGGATGCTGGCCTGAGTCTCATCTGCTGGTCTCATTTTCAATATGTCCAGCCAAGCAGGGCCAGGATACTTGCTCAATTTCACACTATAATCAGTTGCATTTTTATAGAAATCCTCAGGTTCACTGTCTCCTGGTGAGAGGCCAGCACCACTCAGAACACTCTGGAAGACAGAAGGCATCTCCCTAGGCTGCTTGGCAGGGAGGCTGCCTTCGACATCTTTGGCACCATCCAAAACTCTATTTATTTATTTATTTATTTATTTATTTATTTATTTATTTTAGATTTTGTTTACTTCATGCGAGCTCTGTTCTAAGCAATTTTAGTGCATAGAGTCTTATTTTATTTTATTTTATTTATTTATGTGTATGAATGTACTGTCTGCATGTAGGTCTGTGCACCCATGTTGTGCAATGCCGTGGAGGTCAGAAGAGGGTGTTGGATTCCCCTGGAACTGGAGTTCTCCTGGAATTGGAGTTACAGACGGTTCTCAACCACCATGTGGGTGCTGGGGATCAAACCCGGGTGCTCTGCAAGAGCAGTCAGCACTCTTAACTGCTAGGCCATCTCTTCAGCCCCCCCACACTCTCTTTAAATTTCTGGTCTACACACTGTCGGTTAGCAGAGCATCTTCCATGTCCTGTTTTTGTTTTTGTTTTTGTTTGGTCTTTTCGAGACAGGGTCTCCCTGTAGCCCCAGCTGTCCCGGAACTCACTCTGTAGACCAGGCTGGCTTTGAACTCACAAAGATCCCCTGCCTCTGTCTCCCAAGTGCTAGGATTAAAGGCGTGTACCACCACACCCGGCTCCATGTCCTGGTTTTTATCTTTTTTTTTTTTTTTTTTTTTTTTTTTNGTGTTGGGATTTGAACCCAAGTTCTGCAAGACCAGCCAGTACTCTTAACCACTGAGCCATATCTCCAGACCCAACAAGTGGCTATTTTTATTTATTTTTTATTTTTTATTTTTTATTTTATTTTATTTTTTTTTTTGGTGTTTTCGAGACAGGGTCTCCCTGTAGCCCCAGCTGTCCTGGAACTCACTCTGTAGACCAGGCTGGCCTCGAACTCACAAAGATCCTCCTGCCTCTGCCTCCCAAGTGCTAGGATTAAAGGCGTGCGCCACCACGCCCGGCCATGTCCTGGTTTTTTACCATCACTCTTGACCTCAGTGGCAACATCCACAGGATGCTTGTCTTTGTGGTGCCTCTTCAAGTGATACATCAGAGAAGACTTCTGGGCTGCTGAATAGTCACAGACATCACAGTTGTAGTTTTTCGCCTGTATGAGTTCTGAGATGAACACGAAGGTAGGAGTTGGAGTGGAAACACCTGCCATGTAACTACACTCTCTTGAGGACTTTGGCTGCTTTTCCTTTCCTCCAACAGCATTTTTATCCAAATTGAGACCATTAGGACCCACTTCTTGCTCCAAGGCTGCACTTATTTCCTCTCTGGTGGTGAGTTCTGGAAAGCAGGACCCTGGCTGCCTCCCATCCACAGACATAGTGGGTGATGGGGCTTCAGCCCTCTTGTACTTCTTGCACACCCTGAAGTGCAGGACCAGCTGGTGGTGAGATCTGAAGGCTATGCAGCACTCAGAGCACTGGGTAGGCTTCTTCTTGGTACTGGGCAACTTGGGATCTCTATCCATAGAAGGCACTTTACCTTCAGGGTGTCTAGACTTGACTGCATCTTCAGAGATGTCAGAACAACTGTTTCTATGGGTTTTGGATTTCCAGGACATTCTGACTTCCTCCTGATGCATAATTCTCCAAGCTCCTCTTTCTCTGCACATGAATTGTCCTTGTAATGTATTTTTTTTTTGGTTTGACGCTTTCAGCCATTGTCTGGCAATGGCAACATTTCCTATGGTAGCCATCTGCCATGCCTGGTAGGTGGTGACTGGATCCAGCTGAGGTATCCAGGTGATGGGTCTGCTTGTGGTCTCTGCCTGAGATTTGGGTCTCAAGTTCAAATACTGCAGCAACTCTTCCTTGGAAACTCCATTCTCTTTCTTTAATTAACTAATGGGCATAAGAACCTCCAACATTTTGGGGAAGCTCAAAACTTAGCATGCATCCAAGCTGTTCAGGGCTGGGATCGGCACAAAGCTCTACTTCTGTCTTAATCCAGGAGCAGCTCAGTTGATGAAGAAGTCAGTCCCAGCAAGGTGAAGACAGGGATTTCCACAATCCTAGTGCAGGGTTTCTTGCTCCAGGAACTCTGAGGAGAACCTGCTGTTCCTAGCTCCCTGGAGATCTGATCTCCTTTATCTTCTTTTATTTGAATAGCAGTGCTAGGGAACAATCTAAGGCCTCACCCATACTAGCAAATGCTATATGGATCAGTCCACTTACCACTTTTTATGTTATGCAAATATTTTCAGTGTTATGTATTGTTATTTGGGTTATTTTGCTTTGTAAAAATATTTTAAAATTAGCCAGATGTATTGGTGCATGCTTTCAATTCCAACACTCTGGGGGCAGAGGCAGGCAGACTCCTTAGCTTCAAGACCAGCCTTGTCTACATAGTGAGTTCCAGGTCACCTGGGACTACATAGTGAGACCCTGTCTCAAAAAAGAATAACAAGGGGCTAAAGAGATGACTCAGCAGTTAAGAGCACTGGCTGCTCCTGTAGAGAACCTAGGTTTGATTCTCAGCACCCACATGGTGGCTAACAACAGTCTGTAACTGCACTTCTAGGGAAATCTCACACCCTCCTCTGTCTTCCTCAGGCATTGCATGACATAGGTGCACTTACAAAATGCGGCCAATTAAGAAACCTCCCAACTAAAAAAAGCCCAGGCCCAGATGGTTTTAAGGCAGAATTCTATAAAACATTTCAAAAAGACTTACAACCATTATTACTGAAACTGTTTAGAAGGATACAATCAGAGGGAATTCTCCCAAATTCCTTCTATGAAGCCAGCATCACTCTATTACCAAAACCAGGCAAAGATACAACTAAAAAGGAAAATTATAGACCCATCTCCCTAATGAACACAGATGCCAAAATTCTAAACAGGATACTGGCAAATCGCATACAGACCCACATCAAGAAGATCATCCATCATGACCAAGTTGGATTCATACCAGAGATGCAGGGATGGTTCAACATACGAAAATCAATAAACATCATCAAACACATAAACGGAATCAAAGACAAAAACCACACCATCATCTCAATTGATGCTGAAAAAGCCTTTGACAAAATCCAGCATCCCTTCATGCTTAAAGTCCTAGAAGGAATTGGATTGGAGGGATCATTCCTCAATGTAATCAAAGCCATATACAGGAAACCCACAGCCAATATCATCCTAAATGGGGAAATGACGGAAACATTCCCTTTAAAGGTAGGAACTCGGCAAGGCTGCCCCCTATCACCACTCCTCTTCAATATAGTGCTTGAAACACTTGCTAGAGCAATAAGGCAAGAAAAGGATATTAAAGGAGTACTAATTGGAAAAGAGGAAGTCAAACTATCCCTATTTGCTGATGATATGATTGTTTACTTAAGAGATGCAAAAAACTCCACCAGAAAACTCCTAGAAACGATTAACAGCTTCAGCAAAGTGGCAGGATACAAAATTAACCTTAGAAAATCAATGGCCTTTCTTTACACCAAGAACAAGCAACTGGAGAAAGAATTCAAAGAGACCTTCCCACTCACAATAGCCTCAAAAACAATAAGATACCTAGGAACAAACCTAACCAAAGACACCAAAGACCTCTACAACAAAAATTTTAAACCCTTAAAGAAAGAAATTGAAGAAGACCTCAGAAGATGGAAAAACCTCCCATGCTCATGGATTGGGAAAATTAACATTGTAAAAATGTCCATTTTACCAAAACTCTTGTATAGATTTAATGCAATCCCAATCAAAATCCCCAAGAGTTTCTTCACAGGCTTGGAAACAAAAGTTCTTAAATTCATTTGGAGAAACAAAAGACCCCGAATAGCCAAATCAATCCTGAGTGAAAAGAGCTACACAGGAGGGATCTCTATACCAGATTTTAAACTATACTACAGGGCTATAGTCATAAAAACAGCCTGGTACTGGCACAAAAACAGACCTGTTGACCAATGGAACAAAACCGAAGATCCAAATCTGAGCACATACAATTTCAGCCATCTCATATTTGACAAGGGGGCCAAGAAACCACAATGGAGAAAAGACAGCATCTTCAGCAAGTGGTGTTGGCAAAACTGGATCACCACTTGTAGAAGAATGAAATTAAACCCCTACCTCTCACCCTGTACAAAAGTCAACTCCAGATGGATTAAAGACCTCAACGTGAAACCCCAAACTCTGAAGGTGATAGAAGAAAAAGTTGGCAGCAGACTACAAGACATAGGCGTAGGAAAAGACTTCCTAAATCAGACAGCAGCTGCACAAGAATTAAGGTCGACAATTGACAAATGGGACCTCATCAAACTCAAAAGCTTCTGTACATCAAAAGAAACAATCAAGGAAGTGAAGAGAAATCCCACAGAGTGGGAGGAAACCTTCACTGCAGATACATCTGACAAAGCATTGATTTCCAGAATATATAAACTACTCAAAAAACAAAGAAAAAAGAAAACAAATGACCCGCTCAATAGATGGAGCAAAGAACTGAACAGAGACTTCACAAGCGAGGAATTAGAGATGTCTGAGAAACACCTCAAGAACTGCTCAACATCACTAATCATTAAGGAAATGCAAATGAAAACCACTTTAAGATATCATCTTACTCCAATAAGACTGGCTAGGATCAAGAAAACAAATGATACCAAGTGCTGGAGAGGTTGTGGGGAAAGGGGAACACTCATCCACTGCTGGTGGGAATGTAAACTCGTACAGCCACTATGGAAAGCAGTGTGGAGAACCCTTGGAAGACTTGGAATGAACTTGCCACCCGACCCAGCCATACCACTCCTGGGCATGTACCCTCAAGACTCACCCCACCGCAGAGATACATGCACGGCCATGTTTATTTCAGCTCTCTTCACAATAGCAAGGAGCTGGAACCAACCCAAATGCCCCTCAACTGATGAGTGGATAGAGAAAATGTGGTACATCTACACAATGGAGTTCTATGCAGCAGTAAAGAAAGATGACATCATGAGCTTTGCAGGAAAATGGCTGGAGCTAGAGGACATCATGCTGAGTGAAGTAACACAGTCCCAGAAAAACAAACGACGAATGGTATCCCTCATCTGTGGATGCTAGTGCCAATACCTAGTTGTAAGTATTTCTTGTGCACGGCCCCTTGAGCTTTTGTCCAAAGCAGTTGGGAGTGATGCATTTTGGAAACAACAACAACAACAATAGAAAGGACTGCATCCAAGACTAAAACAGTGAACTTCTCCTCAAAACAGTCAACTTCCACATGGAGAGTATTGAGAAAGACTGAGAAAGAGATGAAAAGCATGTTTGGCAGAATGCATGAGCTCTGGTGGGGTCGGGGAATGGGGGGGGACATGGGGTCTAGAGTTGATAAAAAATAAATTAATAAAAAAATGCGGCCAATACACTAATGCACATAAAATTAAAATAATAAAATATTTTTTAATAAACCACCTTTATTTTCTGGAGACAGTGTCTCATGTAGTCCAGCCTGGCCTCAAACTACGTAGCTGAGGTTGGACTTGAGCTCTAGATTCTATTGTTTCCACTCTCAAATGACAGTAGCCACCATACCTGGTTACATTCTGTTTTCTGAAATCTTTTTCTTTCTGTATTTCATGTGTATGATGTGGTATGCATGAGTCTGTGTGGAGAGCAGGTGTGGTGACAGTCCTAAGAAGGCACCCGAGACTTTAGCAAAGTTTTATGACTAACACCTGATTCCCTCCTACCTCTAAGTAAAGCCATGCTCACCGTTTGAGCTGTGCAGGTGCACCCTGTATACAAGATCAGGCCAGATGATACCAATAGACCAGCCACACAACCTGGGCTGGGAAGGTGGATAAATAGAGGGACTTTCTAGATAGAGAGACACAGACTCTCTCTCCTTTCTAGTCTTAGGAGAGAAGCTTGTTTGCCTGAGGAAGGAGAAGGCTTGGAGAAGGGAGAAGGCTTAGCGGGAAAGACCTGAGGCTTAGAGGGAGAAGCTTGGAGGGAGAGAAAAGATGTGCCTGAATAAACTGTTCTGACAAGACCTACAAGCCTGAATAATAAACCGCTTTGAGAAAAACCAACAAAGAGGTGCTTTGTTTCTGCGGCAACATACAATTGTTTCTGTGGGGAGACAAGTGCTCCCTACAAGTGTGTATGGATGATTTTGCATATATGTGAGCACACAGGTTTGCAAATGCATGTGGAAGCCCAGATTGATGTCAGGAATTACCCTCCATCACTCTTCCCCCTATTCAATGTCTCTCAGTCAAACCCAGAGTCACCGATATGGCTAGTCTTGCTATAGCCGCTTTCCCTGGGGGTCCCGCTTGTCTCCACCTTCCAAGGTTGCCCATAAAGGCAGTCCATCATGCTTCCTGGCATTTACATGAGTTTCTGGGGCTCTCAATTCCGGTCCTCATGCTTGTAAAGCAAGTGCTTACCTATTGACTCATCTCCCAAGCCCTGTTTTCTGTTTCTTTTTCCCTAAGACTTATTTTCATTATTTATGTGTGTGAGTATATATGCATGTTTGTGTAAGGGGTCCCCTTGAGACCAGAAAAGGGTGCTGGGGCCCTTGGAGCTAGAGTTATCTGTTTTGGGCACTGAGATTCAAACTCTTCAAGATAGAGCAGCAAGCACTCTTAGCCACCAAGTCATCTCTCTAACCCATTTTCTGGGTTTTAAAAAATATTTATTTTTTTTTGTGTATGAGTGTTTTGCCTACATGTATGTAAGTGCACTGTGTACAATGCCCACAGATGTCAGAAGACATCCTTGGATCACCCTGGAACTGGATTGCAGGGCGCAGTGGTGCACACCTTTAATCCTAGCACTTGGGAGGCAGAGGCAGGCGGATCTTTGTAAATTCAAGGCCAGCCTGGTCTACAGAGTGAGTTCCAGGACAGCTGGGGCTACAGGGAGACCCTGTCTCGAAAAAGACACACACACACAAAAAAAGATGGTAGTTAGCCACTACGTGGGTGTTGGGAACCGAATCTGGGTCTTCTGCAAGAGTAGCCAGTGCTTTTAACCACTGAGCCATCTCTCCAGCCGTATTTTCTGTTGTTTTTTCTAAAAAGGTATTCTTGTATGTAGTCCTCATTGATCTTGAACACCTGATCCTCCTACCTCTACCTCTTGAATGCTGGGATTACTGACTTCTTCCACTATTTCACACTTAATGTATGAAATTTTCTCTTTTCTTTTTTTTTTTTTTTTTTTTTTTTTTTTTTTTNCTCCTACCTCTACCTCTTGAATGCTGGGATTACTAGCTCACTCCTCCTGTGCCCATTTTATTTTTTTAATTTCTCTTTTCTTTTTTTTTTTTTTTTTTTTTTTTTTTTTTGTTCTTTTCGAGACAGGGTCTCCTGTAGCCCCAAGCTGTCCTGGAACTCACTCTGTAGACCAGGCTGGCCTTGAACTCACATAAGATCCTCTTTGCCTCTGCCTCCCAAGTGGCTAGGATTAAAGGCGTGCGCCACCAACGTCCCTGCTAAAATATTTTCTCTTTTCTTCCTTATTTCTGAGTGCATTTGTTTTATTTTAAGAAAAAAACAAGTTACTTGTGTGTGTGTGTGTGTGTGTGTGTGTGTGTGCGCGTATGTGTTTGTGTGTATGTGTTTGTGTGTGTGAAGCAAATCAAATACACAATAGTAAAAGCCCATTAATGGAACAGTCTTTGGCGCTAGACAATTCCCTGAGGAGGTCTTAACTTCCTAAGCCATGTGGCTCAGTAAATCTTCTAGTTAGCAGCTTTAGTATTTGTAATAGGAGCGGCTTAAGGGCAGCAGCAGGCTTGACAAGCTCATTAGAGAATTTGTGGGGCAGCTGCTTTTGCTTGTGACAAATTCATTGATTTTGTTAAAGGCTATATATTTTTTTCTTTCCAGTTGCCAGTTAACTATTTTAGGGACAATTTACTTCCTATAAATTAAACAGCCTAGACTGTCTCTCTCTCTCTCTCTCTATGTGTTACATTTTTCCTTCTTTTATTTCCTTCCTATTTTTATAATTAGGCTTTAGTTGTAATAGCTTAGGAAACATTGTAGATTATGAATTCTAAAGCACACACTGTCCCAAGCTATCTTTGATGACTCTTGTCTCTGTGGCTTGGCACAACTCACACTGGGTCTTCCTCTGAGTCATTTTGTGTAGTACAGAGCACCCTTGTGCCTTCCCACAAATATCCTTGGAGAGAAGTTCAGAGTAGAGCATGGGAACTGGCCAGGGGTTGTAAATCCATTCTCTCTCTCCTCTTGGCAGGAAGGCACCAGAACAAGGCCTGACCCTCCAGGCCCAGGAAAGCCCCGACCAGTAGAGGACATCTAAAGCTCTCTGCCCCTCAGGAGTAACACAAAGTCCAAAGAGCCAAAGTCTAAAGATCTTCTCCCATCACAGTGAATGCAAAACATTAATAAAAACTAGGGAAACGTATTGGCTGTAGATGAAAAAGTTATATGAGAAAACTCAAACAAACTAGGTGTGGTGGCACACACATACAATCCCAGCACTCAGGAGGCAGAGGCAAGAAGAATGTCCCAAGTTTGAGGCCATCCTGGATTACATAATGAACTGAAGGCAATGGAAGGTGACAGAGTAAGACCCTGTCTCAAAAACAAAATGGAGCAACAACAAATCCTGTTCCAGTTTTCTTTTCACATGTGTGGGCCTGTCTGATCTGAGCTTAGTTGTGTGCATGAGCTAACATTTCCAACCAGAGTGTCCCAGAGGCATGAATGAGGGTGAGAGGACCTCTCTGTCTACACCCATGAATTGGGACGGGGTGATACAAAGGTCTGGGATTGGCCCTGGGGAGGTGATGTCACACTGCCTATCTAATGACATGTTACATTTGAATAAACAGCCATTTTGTATTTGGAATTGCACACTGCCATGTGTCCTTGGGCTGTACTTTCACACATGTGCTTTCTTCATGACCTGCCCCACCATGGAAATGATAGCTTACTACAACTGGCAACCCCAAACATGGGGCTTGAAGAAATCCTGGAAAAATTCGGGTATGCAAACCCCACTATCCTGGTTCTTTGCTATTAACCTTTTTCTCTCCTTAATTTCTACTTTGTGCAAACATGGGGCTGGTTCCCATGATTGGTTGGCTGGCTGGGGTGGGGGGGCTGGTGAATTGGGGCCACGTGGTTTTGCATGTGTGGAGTTTCCTGGCCTGTCTAGCTACAGGTTTGTTCATGAAGCCATCAGCTTGCATGCAGGCCATGGAAATCAGCCCAGGACTTATCGCTTCCCCACACACAGGTTTGCCCACAAAGCCATCAGCTTTCGTGGGTGAAAGGCTCCCCTCCCCATGTAAAACAGGCCAGATCAAACCAGATTAACAAAGTATAAAAGGAGGTTTATTAGGACACACTCCTGGGAGGGTCCACTGGTCTCAGAGAGGGAGGCCAGGGGAGTCATGCGCTTGGGCTGGGGATGAGGGCTTTTATAAGGTCTGGGGAGAGGAAGATGAGGTAATGATGGTGAGACAAAGCGTGTACTTGTAAGGGCAAACCTGGTGCAGTGGGAGGGGACAAAGTGGGTCTTTAGTGTTCATCAGGAAGCTGGAATATAACCATATATGGTCTTAGGCTGTGCTCTCATCAGGAAGGGAAGTTGCATCAGCTGCCTGAGATGAGGTAGGCTTTTGACCCGAAGAGAAGGGTGGTAGGTGCCATCTTTAGATCTCCAAGCCCAGGCCCTGCCTAACAGTGGGCATCTATGGAAAACCAGCAGTTTCCTGGTCTGTTGTGTCTCAGGACTTCCCATGTTCCCAATCACATATTTGCTAATTGTTCACTCCTACAGGCTGTGGAAGCCAGCAGCTTCCCAGCTAAGTTTGACCACATGAAGCCCACCAGCTTTGTGGCTGTGTGCTCCTTACAGGACTAATCAATCTTACAGTCATGAGGTTTATCAGCCTCAGTCATGGCTTGGCTTTGGGGTCATTTTATTTATTTATTTATTTATTTATTTAGTTAGTTATTTTTTGGTCTTTCAAGACAGGGTCTTCCTGTAGCCTGAGCTGTCCTGGAACTCACTCTATAGACCAGGCTGGCCTTGAACTCACAGAGATCTGCCTGCCTCTGCCTCACAAGTGCTAGGATTAAAGGCAGACGCCACCATGCCCAGCTCTGGATATATATATATA
>VZQC01002452.1:1737463-1749963 GCA_009823505.1 Rhizomys pruinosus
TTTTGTATGTGTATGAATGTACTGTCTGCATGTAGGTTTGTGCACCCATGTCGTGCAATGCCTCGGAGGTCAGAAGAGGGTCTCGGATTCCCCTGGAACTGGAGTTCTCCTGGAATTGGAGTTACAGACGGTTCTTAGCCGCCATGTGGGTGCTGGGGATCAAACCGCGTCTTCTGCAAGAGCAGTCGGTGTTCTTAACCGCTAGACTATCTCTCCAGCCCCAAGCCCAGACTTTTAAATGCAAATTAAGGACTTTTCACAGCTGACCCACTCCAGCCATTTAACCTAAAGGTTAAATATGGTATTGTCTAACCTTTTTACAAACTATTTTGGTCTCCATTTTAGAAGGTTTTATCATTGTTTCAACCTATTTCTGGATAGAATTCTTTTACACTGTGGCTTCTTATGGATCTCATAAGTAACAGTCTTTCAATTTCAACCCTGTTCATGTAATATTTGCCTATTTTTAAAGGATTGTTTTAGATTTTGACATTTTTTATGTAGTATATTTACATAATGTTTCCCAGTTCACTATTTATTTATTTATTTATTTATTTATTTATTTATTTTTTGTCTTTTTGAGACAGGGTCTCCCTTTAGTCCCAGCTGGCCTGGAGCTCACTATATAGACCAGGCTGGCCTTGAACTCACAGAGATTCACCTGCCTCTGCCTCCCCTCCTGAGTGCCGGGATTAAAGGTGTGCATCACCACGCCTGGGTATAATTTTAAATTTAATTCATGACTTCTAAAAATTCCCTTATCTGGGCTAGTGGTTAAGAGCACTGACTGCTCTTGTAGAGGACCCAGGTTCGATCCCCAGCACCCACATGGCAGCTGAAAACCATCTTTAGCTCCAGTTCCAGGAGAATCCGACACCCTCTTCTGACCTCTGAGGCATTGCATGACACAGGTGCACAGACCTACATGCAGACAGTACATTCATACATATATGAAAATAAATAAAATAAAAAAATCCCTTATCATGTCATGTTTTTATGTTTCTAGGTATTAGAATTTAACATACTTCCATGCAGAGAAATATCACATGATTATCTTTTCTTTTTTTTTTTAATTTTTTTTTTATTAATTTTATTTATTTCCATATGTGTATGAATGTACTGTCTGCATGCAAGTTTGTGCACCCGTGTCGTGCAATGCCGCGGAGGTCAGAAGAGGGTCTCGGATTCCCCTGGAANTGCCCTTTATTGAAGGTGTTTGGGCTTTGGTAGGACTCTCTTGTAGAATTCCCAGCACTTTATTTTCCCTCAGGTCTGTACTCTACGTACTTTTAAAGAAAAAATTTCTGACAAAAATCAAGATGTCTGTAGATTTCTTCCTCCTTTCCCGTCCTCATCACCAATCCCTACAAACTAACACATCTAATGTTTACGTTCTACCCCAAACAAAGCTCACGTGCTTAATAGTCAATGTATTGTATGTAGAGCTAGGATACAGAGCATTTTAGGGGGTGAATAGGCGATAGCAATGGAGACCCTGAGAATGCCATTAGCGACCTAGAAAAAGCCTCAGGGAGCTGGTTCTTCCTTATACTCTGAGAGCAGCAGGGAGATCATGGTGTGTGATGGGAAGGAAAGACCCTCTGAGAATTCACACATGCTGATGCCATGCTTTGGACTTTTCAGTTTCCAGCATATGCAAAATATATTTTATTTATAAACACAGCTACCCTAAATGTCTTTTAAGTAAAAATTACTAATTAATTAATTAATTAATTAATTAAAAGTCCTAGGCATTAAAATTCACTTTGTTCTTTTAAATTTGTTTCATCTTAAAGGCTTTACTCAGGAATTAACCTTAATGCATTTCTAAATTTGTTGGGAGAGAGAAAAACCCCTAAAAAGAAAAGAAGTTTTTTTTTTTTCTGTGTTTTTGAGACAGGATCTCCTTATAGTTCCAGCTAACCTGGAACTTGCTCTGTAGACCAGGCTGGCTTTGAACTCACAGAAATCCTCCTGCGTCTGCCTTCCAAATGCTGGGATTAAAGGCATGCACCACCACATCCAGAAAAAAAGTTTTTTTTACTTCCATATTTCCCTGACCATGGCTGGCCTGTGATCTGGCACCCACCCCACCCCCGCCTGCTGTGTGCACACAAGCCGCCAAGCCCTTTAGTAACAATTTACCTTAAATTTCATGTTTAAATCAGCTTTGAACTGTCTTTTAAAATTAACTCTGTATAACAGACTTAATTTCAGCATTCAAGAGGCAGAGACAGGATGGGAGGTTGAGGCCAGCCCAGTCTGCCTATGAAATTTCAAGACAACTGCTGCAAGAATGTAGTCAATCCCCCAGGCCTGCTGGGGAATTTGGGGGTCCGACTGAAGGAATGGGGGTGAGAGGCTCAGAGTCAACACACAGACCCCGGGAGTCTGGTGAATGCAGACAGAGGTTGAGCAGTCATGGGGTAGGGTTAGGGGTTATGTACTGTTCACACTCCTGCTCTCCTCTTGTTGCCTTCTGATTGGCCCAGGTCTGCAACTCAGTTGCTTGTACAGTTTCACTTGCCTAGGGCAGGTTAGGTTGAGGGACAAGCTCTGTGCATGCTAAATTCTCAGCATACTGTCTACTGCATCTCCACCCTTTGTATTTAATTTTGTGTGAGGAGCAGTCCAGTGGGAGCTCAGGTGCTATGGCCGAACATTGTTGACCCCGCCTCTGGCATACCGACATTTGACTGTGTCTGTCTTAGGTTGCCCTGGTTTTGTAGGGTCTTACCCATCTTTGACTGGCCAGCTACCGAGGGAAGAGGCCAGGAGAGGTACCGCATAGGGGAGAGACAAGCTCATTCCGGTGAATTGTGGGTGGATGAGAGCCAGATGAGAATCACCTCATCGGGAAGGGTGCATGCAGAGTCCCTATTGACCATTGCTGAGGACCTGGGCCATTGTTTTGTTGACCTGGCATTGGCTGTGGGCAAAGTGAAACAGACACCCGAAGAGAAAAAGGTAGAGTAGGGCCAGGAGGCAGAGGATGCCCCAGGTGAGCAATGTAGCAGGATAAAAAATGGACTTTAGCTAAGACCACACCTGTAAAACGAAGCTGGTATCAAAGGCTATGACCTTGGGGCAGATAGAGTTAAGAGAGATAATTTGGGAACCAAGGGTCATGGTGTAATTCATGAACTATTTGGGACCAAGGGCCCTTAATGTAGTTGGCAAGCTCCTGACGGCTCTGAGACATATTGGCGACTAGAAAAGGGGTCAGGCAAAAGGAGGAGAACCTAGGGTCACAGGACATCTGAGCTATAGTGTATAGTGTTTGGATTTCCTCGCCCCAAAGGTCAATCTGCTGTTGTAAATTGAGGATAGCGGTGTGGAAATAGGAGTTGATGAGGTTTTGAGTTTGGAGGGCTGAAGCCGATTGGTCCACAATGCAGCTTAGGGTGGTGGCCGTCATAACACTCTGAGTAAGAGAGGCGGCAGTGGTGGCAGCCAAGGCCAGAGTTATTAGAAAGGTGCTGCTGATGAAGGCAGTAAGGCCAAAGTCTCTGCGCAACCAAGTGGAGCACATGAGTTCCACTCTGTGGAGGTGGGTGGTATTAGTTACAGGGACACAAAGGACAGAGAGGCTTCAGAGCAAAAGCACTAGGGTGCCTGTGGAAGAGGACCAGCAGTCAGATAAGAGGCAGGGGGAGATGTCGGAGCAGTTAACTAAGCTGGAGTTCATAGGTGAGGAGCAATTAGTCAAGAGGAAATAGAAGGGGGGATTAACATAGACAGGTGTAGGGGCAAAGGAGTAGGATTTAGTCTGAGTGACTTTGACAGAGCTCTCAAAGGGGGAGTCGGAAGTGTAGGTACCATTGAAATAAGTGGTGCCATTAAGAAAGAGTAATGAACAGATATCAGAACAGGCAGCAGGGCCACAAAGGGACCATTCACCAAAGAGTGGGTTAAGGAGATATTTAGTGGGGCCATGTTTGTTATAGTTCGAAACACTAAATAAAGGTGGAATTGCCCCAGGGGGCTTGAAACCATATCCATAAGTTGGAAGTGTTGCCCACAGGGTAAGTTCGAGAGTGGCCTAGGCAGTAAAGCCATTCCACTGGAAGGGCGACCTTTGAGAAGTAATAGGGAATGGGCTGGCATCGGGGAATAGAAAGCTTGGCTGAGCATTTGGTGCCACTGGCAGAAGTGGAACTAATGTGTGGGGTAAGGAATTTAGAAAGGCTCTAACTCAGCCCTGGTCCCGATTGCCCTTGAAATCCCCTGAGGTATGGGAGTAAAGGGAGATACAATGGGGGTGGCCCACAGGTGAGTGAGTAAAACAGAGGGTATTGGAGAGATTGTAAGAGGTACCGTGACGTTAATAAAGAGGCCACAGGGGATCGAGGAGTAAAGTACTGGGAAGGCAGGAGTGTCCTGGGAGGCAGGTAAGAGTATAGGTGGCAAGGGAATGAAAGCCCAAAGGTCATGAGCATAAGTAGGAGTAAGGAGAGGGGAGATACAAACCAATACCATCAGGAAGCTCCAGAGTCCGGGTCCAGGCAAGGGCAGATGTTTCTTGAGTGGATCCATAGTGGCTTCTCCGAGGTTTCTTGGAAGATACAAGCAAAGCCTCGGCCGTGGGTTAACAGGGGGTCAGGGCCTCTCCATCGGGAAGATAAGAGGTCTGTGCTGGATAGCTTTGGTGTCAACTTGACACACCTGGGTTGAGGGAGCCTCGGTTGGGGAATTGGCTCCATTGGATTGGCCTGTGGCCACATCTGTGGTGTATTGTCTTGATTGTTGAGCAGTGACAGTATAAGAAGGCAGGCTGGGCATGAGCCAGAGAGCAAGCCAGTAGAGAGCAAGCCAGTGAACAGCAGTCCTCCATGGCCTCCAGGTTCCTGCCCTGAGTTCCTGCCTTGGGCTCCCTAAGTGATGAAATGTGACCCAGGAGATGTAAGCTGAATAAACCCTTTCCTCCCCAAGTTGGTGTCAGAGTGTTTTGTCACAGCAATGGAAAGACAAACTAGGACAGAAATTGGTACCAGACGAGTGGGGTATTGCTGTGACAGACCTGACCTTGGTGTTTTGGGGAAGGATTGTGGAGGCGTTTGGAACTTTGGGCTGGGAAGATCATTGAATGCCTAAAGATTGTTGCTGTGGAGCTTGGAGCAGTTTTGCTGAAGGAGTTGTAGAAGATGGAGGCCTGGCTTGTGAAGTTTCTAGTTTCAAAGGAGAGCAGAGATCATCAGGACTGTGTAATCTGTGGGTTCTGGTCAGCTGGGGCTGTGGAGAATCAGCTGTAAGTAACAAGAGACCAGAACCTGAAGTGAAACTTTTGTGGTACTGGGGCAATTGATGCTGGTTAGCTGGGGCTGAAAAATCAGCTGTAAGTAACAAGAGACCAGCATCACTGAGGTGAAATCTTCTGGGGAGAATATCTTCAAGGTCAGCACACAGAAGCTGTGACCCAGAAAGGGCCTGAGCCTCCATCTCGAGCCAGAAGCCGGACTTGGTAACGTGTAAGAGTCTCCTATATGGTTCCGGTGTTGAAATTTGAGGGGGTCACAGAGAGCAGCCGAGGCTTGGCACTGTGAGAGGTCAGGAAAGACCATTGGTGGAAGTGCACCTCGGTTGCTGTGAAGACCCCAGGATTGCAGGGGTCATGGAGAGAAGCTGAGGCTTTGCACCAGGAGAGGTCAGAAGAGACCATTGGTGAAGGTGCTGCCTCAGTTTCAGTAGCGACCCCAGCTTTTTGGAGATGCCGGTACCCTGGGACGACCACCAAGAGCAGCAGTAGGTGTAGAATGGAGTCGGCCTGGGCCTGCGAGATGAGTGTGCCACGGACGGCAGAGTCGGAGAGGGGGAGCTGCCGAGACCCTTTGGAGCCCAGAAGATCGTGAGTGAATCCCAGGTGTCCAGCCTTGAGCTACTTTGCTGGACTTAGGTTTTGTTTGAGAGTGCCTGATTCTTCCCTTTGAAATAAGACAGTACTTGTTTTGGATTTTACAGCAGCCCACAGTTAAGAGACTTTTAACGGACTGTGAACTTTTAAGTGTTTGGACATTTTAAGGACTGTGAGGCTTTTGAGGTTGTACTGTCTTAGGTTGTGATTCATGTTAACATCATATTTTGGGGATAAGAACTGGAAAGGTGGTGGTTTAATAGTGATGTGTTTTGTGTGTCAAGTTGACAAGGGGTCAATTGTGCTGGATAGCTTTAGTGTCAACTTGACACACCTGGGTTGAGGGAGCCTCAGTTGGGGAATTGGCTCCATTGGATTGGCCTGTGGCCACATCTGTGGTGTATTGTCTTGATTGTTGAGCAGTGACAGTATAAGAAGGCAGGCTGGGCATGAGCCAGAGAGCAAGCCAGGAGCAAGCCAGTGAACAGCAGTCCTCCATGGCTTGTGCTTCAGCTCCTGCCTTCAGGTTCCTGCCCTGAGTTACTGCCTTGGGCTCCCTAAGTGATGAACTGTGACCCAGGAGATGTAAGCTGAATAAACCCTTTCCTCCCCAAGTTGGTGTTGGTCAGAGTGTTTTGTCATAGCAATGGAAGACAAACTACAACAAGGTCCTTCCACGGTACAAGGGGAAGTGGGGTGGAGTGGGGGACGGAGCCCCAGTGCTTATAAGCCAGGGAGTTGCCGTGTTCATCAAAGGTAAGGAAGTTAAGGGTAAAGAGGGTTTCAGTAAGAAGGAGGTGGGGGTCCATGGGGATGGGAAATGTTAGGAGCCTTGAGAGGTGTTCCTTAATGGAGCAGTTGGTGTGCTCAATGATGGCTTGGCCTTGAGGGTTATAGGGGATGATGGTGGAGTGCCTGATGTTCCATGAGGCAAGGAAGCAGTTAAAGGCATCAGATGTGTAAGCTGGGCCATTGTCCATTTTTTTACTCCCTGGGGACCCCCATGAGAAGCATGGCCATTTTCAGAGCTTTGATGGCATGGGAGACGGTCTCATCGGAGAGGGCAACCGCACATATAAGCTTAGAGAATGTGTCCACAGTCACATGAACATATTGGAGTTTTCCAAAGGAGGGGACGTGGGTGACATCCATTTGCCACAGGGAGTTAGGGGTGAGGCCATGGGGATTCACCCCTTGATGTTGGAAGGGTCCCATCGGGGCCAGACTACCTACACTTGACACAAAAGGCCACAGTTCTTAGACTAATATACTATCTAAACATTTATGTCTGTGTCCATAACATGACTTGTAGTGGCAATTAATGTTTAAGTGCCTGTACTTCTCATTGTTTGTGTTTTATTAGTTGAATTAAAAAAAGGGAACACCCCTGGGGGCAGGCCTGCCTTGGGCAGCCCCTTGTGGCTAGTGTGGGGTCCAGGGCTGATTGGGGGCATGCCCTGCACCCTGCACGCCCTTTAAAAAAAAAAAAACGACCCCTGGATGTGCTACCAGCCTGTTGGAAGCAAAGGTTGGACAGACCCAAGAGTCCGATGTGTCACTTCAAAGAAAAATGGAGTGTTTTACTTCTCATCCTCTCTCACCCTCTTCTCCCAGGCCCAAGGACCACTCTCAGAAAAGGGGGCACAACAGACTGTAAGGGCTGCAGAAGGGGAGGCATAATTGTGAGATCACAGCAAATATGGACTGGAATTTCATTTGGTCAGTATAAATTCCCTATCTGTAAAAGAAAGTAAAAAAAAAAAAATTCCCTGTCTGTGTAAAATTGGGCTCAGATGTTTGCTAATTGGCTTTGCATGAATGTTGCTTATGTTTATTGCATACATTTGATAATTAGTTTACCTTGTAGTTGGACTTTGTGCATTGATTAGTCTTAGTATTTTTACAGAGCAGGCATGGCCATTTGGGCCAGACAAAGGTGAATGACCACCGTTTCTCTTATTTTATTTTATTTTATTATTTTTTTTATGTGTATGAGTGTACTATGTGCATGTAGGTTGTCGTGCAATGCTGTGGAGATCAGAAGAGGGCGTCGGATTCCCCTGGAACTGGAGTTAAAGATGGTTCTTTGGGCTGGAGAGATGGCCTAGCGGTTAAGAGCATGACTGCTCTTACAGAGGACCCAGGTTCTATCCCCAGCACCCACATGGCGGCCGAGAACCATCTGAAACTCCAATTCCAGGAGAACTCCACTTCCAGGGGAGTCCGACACCCTCTTCTGACCTCCGCGGCATTGCACGACACGGGTGCACAAACTTGCATGTGGACAGTACATTCATACACATACAGAAATAAATAAAATTAAAAATTAAAAAAAAAAAGATGGTTCTTAGCTGCCATGTGGGTGCTGGGAATCGAACCTGGGTCCTCTGCAAGAGCAGTCAGTGCTCTTTTTTTTCTTAATTTTATTTATTTTTTTTATTTATTTCTGTATGTGTATGAATGTACTGTCCGCATGCAAGTTTTGTGCACCTGTGTCGTGCAATGCCGCGGAGGTCAGAAGACGGTCTCGGATTCCCCTGGAACTGGAGTTCTCCTGGAATTGGAGTTTCAGATGGTTCTTGGCCGCCATGTGGGTGCTGGGATCGAACCTGGGTCCTCTGTAAGAGCGGTCGGCGCTCTTAACTGCTAGGCCATCTCTCCAGCCCAGTAACTGTTGAGCCATCTCTCCAGCCCCATGACCACCATTTCTATGATGCTTTCTGAGTTTGTGGAATCTAATACAAAAATGGGGGTGATGTAAGCATGTCTAATCTGAGCTTAGTTGTGTACGTGAGCTAACATTTCCAGCCAGTGTGTTCCAGGGGCACAAATGAGGGTCACAGGACCTCTCTGTCTATGCCCACAAATTGGGATCTGGTGATCCAAAGGTCTGGGATTGGCCCCTGGGAGGTGATGTCACACTGCCAATATAATGACATGTTACATTTGAATAAATGGCCATTTGTATTTGGAATTGCGCCCTGTGATGTGTCCTGGTTCTGTGCTTTTGCACATGTGCCTTCATCATGGCCTGTCCCACCATATAAATGAGGCTTACTACACACATGGCATAACATGTGATGTGATACTAATTTCACAATTGTTCATGACAGTTCCTTGTACTGAATTTCACCCTTTCTTTGAGGTAAACATTTCCTTGATTCCATTATCCACTTTATCTTTTTGTCTTGACAGTCTAATAATAATTGGAGATTTTTTTCCTTTAGTCTTTTCTCTCTTCCTCCTTAGGCTGGTTTTACCACTTTTTTTTTTTTTTTTTTTTTTTTTTTGGTTTTTTTTTTGGAGAGAGTCTCCTTATGGCCTGCGCTGACCTGGAACTCACTCTGTAAACTAGGCTGGCATTGAACTCAGAGATGTGCCTGCTTAATTGCTTGCTTCCCCTGGCCCATGTCCAGCCTGCTTTCTTTTTTTATTTTTTATTAATTTTTTTATTTTATTTCTGTATTGTGATATGAGTGTACTGTCTGCTGCAAGTTTGTGCACCCGTGTCGTGCAATGCGCGGAGGTCAGAAGAGGGTCCTCGGATTCCCCTGGAACTGGAGTTTGCTGCGAGATTGGAGTTTAAAGACGGTTCTCAGCGCCGCATGTGGGGTGCTGGGATCGAACCCGAGTCCTCTGTAAGAGGTCGGCGCTCTTAACCGCTAGGCCATCTCTCCCAGCCCACAGCCTGCTTTCTTATATGGACATAACAACTGCCCAGGGATGGCACCACCATAGTGGGCTGGGCCTTCCCACATTGCCAACATCAAGACAATACTCCACAGATGTGGCCACAGGCCATCCAATGGAGCCAAATCTCCAATTGAGGCTCCCTCAACCCAGATGTGTCAGGTTGACACTAAAGCTATCCAGCACACTGATAAATTAGATTATAGGCTAGACCTAGAAGTATTTTGTATGGGATTATAATCTGATAAAGTAAAACTGCAGCTGCACAAGGGGTGTAGAATATGTCTTCCACTGTAAATGGGGTTTCTTGTCAGATTCCTAGGAAATTGAGGGTTAGTGAGATGGCTCAGCCCCTTAAGGCACCTAACACACACACACACACACACACACACACACACACACGCAGGTTTTAGGAACTGGTTTGTGTTACAGAGTTGTTCTCAAGCACACCATTAGACCACCAGTTGGTCTCACATTCGACTTATTCTTTGACTTACCTGGGATAGGTGACATAGGCCAGGACCAGCCTCCCAGAGACTACATCCCAAGGCTGAGATGACTAGCTCTAGTATACTTCTATGACAATAGAGTTTTAGTTCTTGTGACTAATGATTAATTTTTTCCTTATTATTCTTTTTTAATGACTTTTTTTTTTATTTTACATTTTTTTCAGTTGTTTATATCTTTTATTTTTTTTTTTTTTTTTTTTTTTTTTGGTCTTTTCGAGACAGGATCTCCTGTAGCCCCAGATGTCCTGTAACTCTCTGTGTAGACCAGGCTGGCTTGAACTCACAGCAGAGATCTGCCTGCCTCTCCCCCACCCCAGTGCTGGGATTAAAGGCGTGCAGCACCATGCTGGGCTCAGCAAGTGCTGAGTCACCTCTTTTTTTTTTTTTTTCCGTCTTTTTGAGACGGGGTCTCCCTTTTAGTCCCAGCTGGCCTGGAACTTGCTTTGTAGACCAGGCGGGGCTGGTTTGAATTCACAGAGATCCACCTGCCTCTGCCTCTCAAGTGCTCGGATTAAAGGCATGTGCTACCACGCCTGGCTTGTTATTCTTAATAAGAAAAAAAATGTTATTGGGCCTGGACAGATGGCTCAGTGGTTAAGAGCACTGGCTACTCTTGCAGAGGACCCAGGTGTGATTCCCAGCACCCACATGGTGGCCAACAACCATATGTAACTCCAGTTCCAGGGGACCTAATACCTTCTTCTGACCTCCGTTGGCATTGCATGACATTGGTGCACTGATGTAGGCAATACACTCATACACATAAAAATTTCAAAATAGGGGCTGGAGAGATGGCCTAGCAGTTAAGAGCGCCGATTGCTCTTGCAGAGGACCCGGGTTCGATCCCCAGCACCCACATGGCGGCTGAAAACCGTCTTTGGCTCCAGTTCCAGAGGAATCTGACACCTTCTTCTGTCCTCCGTGGCATTGCATGACACGGGTGCAGAAACCTGCATGCAAATAGTACATTCATACACATATGAAAATAAATAAAAATTTAAAAACGTTCAAAATAATAAAATGTTAAAAAAAATTTTTTTTGGTATTTTCGAGATGGGGTCTTCCTTTAGTCCCAGCTGGCCTGAAGCTCACTATGTAGACCAGGCTGGTCTTAAACTCACAGAGATCCACCTGCCTCTGCTTCTGGAGTACTGGGATTAAAGCTGAGTGCCACCACACCCGGCTAAAAATTTTTATTGATTCAAGAATTTCATACAATGGTATTTTGATCATATTCAGATCCCCTGCCCCTTCTCTGCCTTCACCTTGCCACTATTCCCCACCCTCACTTTATGTCCTCTATTAGAAACTGAGCTGGGCATGGTGGCACACGCTTTAATCCCAGCTTTTGGGAGGCAGAGGCAGACAGACTTCTGTGAGTTCAAGTCCAGCCTGGTCTACCGAGTGAGCTCCAGGACAGCAGGGGCTACAGGGAAACCCTGTCTCAAAAAGACCAAAAAACAAAACCAAAAAAGAACAGAACTTGAAAACCCCTCATCCTAGAAAACATATCTAGGGGCTGGAGAGATGGCTCAGTGGTTAAGAGTGCTGACTGCTCTTGTAGAGGACCCGGGTTCTATTCCCAGCACCCACATGGTGGCTAAGAACTGTTTTTGTAGAGATCTTTGATGTTTTTGTTAGGTTTCTTCCTTTGTTTTTGAGGCTATTGTGAGTGAGAAGGTCTCCTTGTATTCCTTCAGTTGCTTGTTGTTGGTATAAAGAAAGGCTACTGATTTTTCTAGGTTAATTTTGTATCCTGCCACTTTACTGAAACTCTTCATTGTTTCAGGAGCTTTCTGGTGGAGTTTTTAGCATCCCTTAGGTAAACAATCATATCATCAGCCAAAAGGGATAGGTTGACTTCTTCTTTTCCATTTAGTATCCTTTAATTTCCTTTTCTTGCCTTATTGCCCTAGCAAGTGTTTCAAGCACTATATTGAAGAGGAGTGGTGACAGTGGGCAGCCTTGCAGAGTTCCTACCTTTAAGAGGAATGCTTCTGTCCCTTCTCCATTTAGGATGATGTTTGCTGTGGGTTTCCTGTATATGGCTTTGATTACATTGAGGAATGATCCCTCCAATCCAATTCCCTCTAGGACTTTAAGCATGAAGGGATCCTGGATTTTGTCAAAGGCTTTTTCTGCATCAATTGAGATGATGGTGTGGATTTTATCTTTTAGTCCATTTATGTGTTTTATGATATTTATTGATTTTCTTTTTTTTAAATTTATTTTTGTATGTGTATGAGTGTACTGTCTGCATGTAGGTTTGTGCACCCGTGTCGTGCAATGCCGCGGAGGTCAGAAGAGGGTCTCGGATTCCCCTGGAACTGGAGTTCTCCTGGAATTGGAGTTACAGACGGTTCTCAGCCGCCATGTGGGTGCTGGGGATCGAACCCGGGTCCTCTGCAAGAGCAGTTGGTGCTCTTAACCGCTAGGCTATCTCTCCAGCC
>VZQC01002452.1:1754963-1773701 GCA_009823505.1 Rhizomys pruinosus
GTTTTGAGTTTTGTGATTTGGAAAGAGAAAATTTCTGATGGGACACAAGAGTAAACAAACAGTCAAGAGTTTTAATTAGAGCAAGGAAGCAAAATTATGCTCTTTGGAAAAAAGAGGGAATGGGGTAGAGCAGGAACTCCCAGATCCCAGCAGACTGGGACTTAAATTTGTCCTCTCTGTTATCCCATCCCTTGGATCTCCTCCAAGGTGAGCACTGAAAAGAATGGGGCATGCTTTTCTTAGAAACTCATTTTACTCTGAATTCATCTAAATAGAGCTATAAGAATGTGTCTAGGACTTAAGTACTCTTCTAGTTGAAAAGTTCACTAGGGGAAAGGGTAAGCAGCACTCTGCATGCTCCCCTATCCAGAAGGACCCTGAAGCCAGTTTAAGCTAAATCAGCTAGTAAATTACCACCTGCTGTTCTTTACATCCTGTTTTAGGGACTCTAGTTTAAGTTAAGTCAGCTAGTAAATTACCACCTGCTGTTCTTCACATCCCGTTTTAGGGACTCTAGCTAGCCCATCTAAAGGGACCACATCAGCTATTGTTCTTTATGTATTGTTTGGGGGGTCCCATGGGCCATCCCTCCCAGAACTAATCTGCATAAACTAAAGCAGGCTCCTAGGAGGAGACTATGGAAGAAAGGGAGTTCCAAGGCAGAGAGGGGAGGGGCTTTCCTGTAGATGCCGCAGTACCACGTGTGAAAACAAAGGGGTGTGCAATACCGGGGTGTTTGTGTATAGCTGCAAATTGTGGGGAGAGGTGCCAGCGGAGATTTCTTTCCTGGTGAAAGTTAGCTTTGGGCCGTCGAGGGCCCTAACATGTTAGCATGTGATATGCTAACACAATTAGCTGAAATATAATCAAATTCACACATCCAGCTTTCACTTTTTATAGGGAAATACTCGCAGGCCTTAGAGAAGTTAAACGATCTGTCTCACGTAAAGGCCTTGGGCAGCGCTAGAGGACCGACCGCCAACACTTGGACTTTGCGTATTATTGTCTAGGTCTACCAAACCGTTAACCACGCCTGTCCAGTTTGTCTCTGGGTAGACTACCTTTCCCACAATGCGTCTGGCCGAGCCCCCGCTGGGCGCTGTCTTCACCAATAGCGAAGCTGAGTTTCCAGGGGCGGTCCTCACCAACCAATGAATGTGGTGGTGGGCGGGCCTCTCCCGTCCATTGTTCTCCATGCCCCACAGGCTTGAGCTGAGGTGAATCCAGAGGGGCCGGGCTGAGCCAAGGGTGCATTACGCGCGTTGAGAGACCGCTGAAGCTGAGCCTGATCTCTGGAGAGGTGAGCCGGAGAGGCTGGTCTGGAGCCGCGTGCTTGGCGGGAGCGGCCAAAGACCAGGAACCACCGGCCCTGCGCCAGCTGTGGGCGGCTTGGGGGAGGGGCGTCGGGGGCGCTGCCCCGGCTCCGGGCTGTGCTCTGCGCGCCCCGCTCGCTGCGTAGAACAGCCGGGCTTTGCGGGTGCTCTGTGCACACAGCCGGGAGCACAGCGTTCACACTGGAAGGAACGACATGACGACATCCTGCTGAGCCTCCTCCTTTACAAATGGGGAAACTGAGGTGGGGGGCGTGTCTTGTCTCAATTTAGCGAATTAGCTGTCTAGGCTCCCTTCCCCCGTCCCCCCGGGCTGTCTAGGAAAACAAGATTTGTGATGAATCTGTGCTTCGTGTAATCATTTGAGTAAATTCACATTGTGAGCTTGGGTTGGTTCCCCCCCACCCCCCAATCTGATTCGCTTTTCTTTATGTTGTTGCTGTTCTGTTTTTGCTTTTCCTACTTTAACTTGGGGTCGGGAGAGGAATGTTATCTGAATCTATGATGTAATGAGTTTTTAAATAAATATTCATCCTTTTCATAATATTTAAATCGTCTTTAAATCCACTGCTCTGATTATCTTACAGAGTTGCTGTTTCGGTCTTACCCGCCTCCACCCCTGCCCCCATGTATGTTCATTTTTAAAGGGAATTGGGAAACCAGGGGTAATAGGGCAGGCAGGACAGCCCAGCACTCAGGAGGTGAAGCAGGAAGATCAGGGTTCAAGGCCAGCCTGGACTACACAGTGAGATCTTGCTTTAAAAACAAAAACAATCCTGGAGTAATGGCACTGGCCTTTAATCCCAGCATGGCAGGTGGATTTCTCTGAGATCCGGGCCAACATGGTCTACATAGTGAATTCCACACCAGAGTGGGGGTACAGGCAGATTTTGTCTCCACCTGCCCTTTCAATTCTCCCCTTAAAACCCCCCAAAAATGTCTACTGAATATATATGGACTTTTCCCTTGTCATTCCTATACATTATAGTATTTGTTATTATTATTATTATTATTATTATTATTACCTTGGTATTTTGGGGACAGGGTCTCCCTTTAGTCCCAGCTGGCCTAGAGCTCACTCTGTAGACCAGGCTGGCCTTGAACTCACAGAGATCCACCTGCCTCTGCCTCCTGAGTGCTGAGATTCAAGGCGTGTGCCACCATGCCCGGTTATAATAACTGTATACATCCAGAGTTGATTGAAACTATATATTACACCATTATATATAAGAGACTTGAGCATCCACAGATTTTGGAATCAGTCAGGTTCTTGGAACCAATTCCCTGAAGGGTAATTACTTTGAAATATGGTAATAATGCCTTCTTCCTAGTGAGGCTCAGTGTACCATAACATCTGATCCACTGCTAATTTTTAAGGTGTCTCCGTTAGATAAGAATGAGTGTTATCTGTTTATTAAGTCGTTACAGAGGTTGAATGACTAAATTGTATATTAGTTCAGGTCACTTGCTCTGTTGCTAGTCTGAACTGACTTAAGGCAGGATATGTCAGTTTCGAGGGGCACCCCCACCCAGAACGTTACATTTCTAGTTCTCATTCTTTGGTTTTCTGAAAAGAACAATGCCGTATTTATTATTATTAATTATTATAACAATGCTGTATTCATTATTATTTTTTATTTATTTATTTATTTTGGTCTTTTCCAGACAGGGTCTCTCTGTAGCCCCAGCTGTCCTGGAACTCGCTCTGTAGACCAGGCTGGCCTTGAACTCACAAAGATCCACCTGCCTCTGCCTCCCAAGTGCTAGGATTAAAGGCGTGTGCCACCATGCCTGGCTATATATATATATGTTTTTTTTTTTTTTCCTTTTCTTTGTTTTTTTTAAGACGGGTTCCCTTTTAGGTCCCAGCTGGCCTGGAGCTCACTATGTAGACCAGGTTGGTCTTGAACTCACAGAAATCTGCCTGCCTCTGCCTCCTGAGTGCTGGGATTAAACGCATGCACCACCACACCCTGCTCTATTATAATTATTTGTGTATATGTGCACATGATATTCCTTTTACTACAGAAAGACAATGTTTTCAAGAATAAGGCATTCTTCCTTTAAGAGGGACAGGAAGCCTCTGTTGGTTTTTGAATTCGAGGATTACTTGGGTCTGACCCAGACTGTTGTGAGTTAGATGGTAGGATAGTCTACTTAGTGAATGTGGTCTCTGTGTTGTTTCTCAGCAGGGTTTCTTGCTTAGATTAGAGGTGGCAAGTGACTTCTCAGAGAGCCTGCCTGGAGACAGGTATAAGGCTTGAAGCCTAAGTGATCATCCAGGAAGTTGGACATGGCAGCAGAGGTGCCAGCAGTGACCACTGCCCTCAGCCCTTTGGTCCAGGTGCCTCAAGAAGACGACGAACAGGCAGAGGTCACCACTATGATCCTGGAGGATGACTCTTGGGTGCAGGAAGCTGTGCTGCAGGAAGATGGCCCTGAATCTGAACCCTTTCCCCAGAGTACTGGAAAGGGCAGCCCCCAGGAGGAGGGTGCGGCCGGGGGACCTCGGGGTGCACTTGTCCACTTTCGGGAGCTCTGTCGACGCTGGTTGAGGCCAGAGGTGCACACCAAGGAGCAGATGCTAACCGTGCTGCCAAGGGAAATTCAGGCCTGGCTGCAAGAACATCGGCCTGAAAGCAGCGAGGAGGCCGTGGTCCTGGTAGAGGACTTGACCCAGACCCTTCAGAACAGTGGTAAGACACAGAACCACGCAGGGAAGGGTGGGATCCTCCTGAGGTGGAGGAGTGAAGTGTTTGCAGAGGAGTGGTGCTAGACAGAGTGAGTAGGGGGTGGCGCTGTCCTCTCCTCCACTCTGACTTCCTGCCGGTCACTCTTTTATTTTATTTATTTATTTGATTTTTATTTTTTATTTATTTCTGTATGTGTATGAATGTACTGTCTGCATGCAAGTTTGTGCACCCGTGTCGTGCAATGCCGCGGAGGTCAGAAGAGGGTGCCGGATTCCCCTGGAACTGGAGTTCCCCTGGAATTGGAGTTTCAGACGGTTCTCGGCCGCCATGTGGGTGCTGGGGATCGAACCCGGGTCCTCTGTAAGAGCGGTCGGCGCTCTTAACCTTGGAAAAAAAGAGGGAATGGGGTAGAGCAGGAACTCCCAGATCCCAGCAGACTGGGACTTAAATTTGTCCTCTCTGTTATCCCATCCCTTGGATCTCCTCCAAGGTGAGCACTGAAAGAATGGGGCATGTCTTTCTTAGACAATCATTTTACTCTGAATTCATCTAAATAGAGCTATAAGAATGTGTCTAGGACTTAAGTACTCTTCTAGTTGAAAAGTTCACTAGGGAAAGGGTAAGCAGCACTCTGCATGCTCCCCTATCCAGAAGGACCCTGAAGCCAGTTTAAGCTAAATCAGCTAGTAAATTACCACCTGCTGTTCTTTACATCCTGTTTTAGGGACTCTAGTTTAAGTTAAGTCAGCTAGTAAATTACCACCTGCTGTTCTTCACATCCCGTTTTAGGGACTCTAGCTAGCCCATCTAAAGGGACCACATCAGCTATTGTTCTTTATGTATTGTTTGGGGGGTCCCATGGGCCATCCCTCCCAGAACTAATCTGCATAAACTAAAGCAGGCTCCTAGGAGGAGACTATGGAAGAAAGGGAGTTCCAAGGCAGAGAGGGGAGGGGCTTTCCTGTAGATGCCGCAGTACCACGTGTGAAAACAAAGGGGTGTGCAATACCGGGGTGTTTGTGTATAGCTGCAAATTGTGGGGAGAGGTGCCAGCGGAGATTTCTTTCCTGGTGAAAGTTAGCTTTGGGCCGTCGAGGGCCCTAACATGTTAGCATGTGATATGCTAACACAATTAGCTGAAATATAATCAAATTCACACATCCAGCTTTCACTTTTTATAGGGAAATACTCGCAGGCCTTAGAGAAGTTAAACGATCTGTCTCACGTAAAGGCCTTGGGCAGCGCTAGAGGACCGACCGCCAACACTTGGACTTTGCGTATTATTGTCTAGGTCTACCAAACCGTTAACCACGCCTGTCCAGTTTGTCTCTGGGTAGACTACCTTTCCCACAATGCGTCTGGCCGAGCCCCCGCTGGGCGCTGTCTTCACCAATAGCGAAGCTGAGTTTCCAGGGGCGGTCCTCACCAACCAATGAATGTGGTGGTGGGCGGGCCTCTCCCGTCCATTGTTCTCCATGCCCCACAGGCTTGAGCTGAGGTGAATCCAGAGGGGCCGGGCTGAGCCAAGGGTGCATTACGCGCGTTGAGAGACCGCTGAAGCTGAGCCTGATCTCTGGAGAGGTGAGCCGGAGAGGCTGGTCTGGAGCCGCGTGCTTGGCGGGAGCGGCCAAAGACCAGGAACCACCGGCCCTGCGCCAGCTGTGGGCGGCTTGGGGGAGGGGCGTCGGGGGCGCTGCCCCGGCTCCGGGCTGTGCTCTGCGCGCCCCGCTCGCTGCGTAGAACAGCCGGGCTTTGCGGGTGCTCTGTGCACACAGCCGGGAGCACAGCGTTCACACTGGAAGGAACGACATGACGACATCCTGCTGAGCCTCCTCCTTTACAAATGGGGAAACTGAGGTGGGGGGCGTGTCTTGTCTCAATTTAGCGAATTAGCTGTCTAGGCTCCCTTCCCCCGTCCCCCGGGCTGTCTAGGAAAACAAGATTTGTGATGAATCTGTGCTTCGTGTAATCATTTGAGTAAATTCACTTGTGAGTTGGGTTGGGTTCCCCCCCACCCCCCAATCTGATCGCTTTTCTTTATGTTGTTGCTGTTCTGTTTTTGCTTTTCCTACTTTAACTTGGGGTCGGGAGAGGAATGTTATCTGAATCTATGATGTAATGAGTTTTTAAATAAATATTCATCCTTTTCATAATATTTAAATCGTCTTTAAATCCACTGCTCTGATTATCTTACAGAGTTGCTGTTTCGGTCTTACCCGCCTCCACCCCTGCCCCCATGTATGTTCATTTTTAAAGGGAATTGGGAAACCAGGGGTAATAGGGCAGGCAGGACAGCCCAGCACTCAGGGGATGAAGCAGGAAGTCAGGGTTCAGGCCAGCCTGGACTACACAGTGAGATCTTGCTTTAAAAACAAAAACAATCCTGGAGTAATGGCACTGGCCTTTAATCCCAGCATGGCAGGATGGATTTCTCTGAGATCCGGTGCCAACATGGTCTACATAGTGAATTCCACACCAGAGTGGGGGTACAGGCAGATTTTGTCTCCACCTGCCCTTTCAATTCTCCCCTTAAAACCCCCCAAAAATGTCTACTGAATATATATGGACTTTTCCCTTGTCATTCCTATACATTATAGTATTTGTTTATTATTATTAATTATATTATTATTTCTACTTGGTTATTTTGGGGACAGGGTCTCCTTTAGTCCCAGCTGGCCTAGAGCTCACTCTGTAGACCAGGCTGGCCTTGAACTCACAGAGATCCACCTGCCTCTGCCTCCTGAGTGCTGAGATTCAAGGCGTGTGCCACCATGCCAGGCTTATATAACTTGTATACATCCAGAGTTGATTGAAACTATATATTACACCATTATATATAGAGACTTGAGCATCCACAGATTTTGGAATCAGTCAGGTTCTTGGAACCAATTCCCTGAAGGGTAATTACTTTGAAATATGGTAATAATGCCTTCTTCCTAGTGAGGCTCAGTGTACCATAACATCTGATCCACTGCTAATTTTTAAGGTGTCTCCGTTAGATAAGAATGAGTGTTATCTGTTTATTAAGTCGTTACAGAGGTTGAATGACTAAATTGTATATTAGTTCAGGTCACTTGCTCTGTTGCTAGTCTGAACTGACTTAAGGCAGGATATGTCAGTTTCGAGGGGCACCCCCACCCAGAACGTTACATTTCTAGTTCTCATTCCTTTGGTTTTCTGAAAAGAACAATGCCGTATTTATTATTATTATTATTATAACAATGCTGTATTCATTATTATTTTTTATTTATTTATTTATTTTGGTCTTTTCCAGACAGGGTCTCTCTGTAGCCCCAGCTGTCCTGGAACTCGCTCTGAAGAACCAGGCTGGCCTTGAACTCACAAAGATCCACCTGCCTCTGCTCCCAAGTGCTAGGATTAAGGCGTGTGCCACATGCCTGGCTATATATATAATATGTTTTTTTTTTTTTTTTTTTTTTTTTTTTTAAGACAGGGTTCCCTTTTAGTCCCAGCTGGCCTGGAGCTCACTATGTAGACAAGGTTGGTCTTGAACCTCACAGAAATCTGGCCTGCCTCTGCCTCCTGAGTGCGGGATTAACGCATGCACCACCGACACCCTGCTCTATTATAATTATTGTGTATATGTGCACATGATATTCCTTTTACTACAGAAAGACAATGTTTTCAAGAATAAGGCATTCTTCCTTTAAGAGGGACAGGAAGCCTCTGTTGGTTTTTGAATTCGAGGATTACTTGGGTCTGACCCAGACTGTTGTGAGTTAGATGGTAGGATAGTCTACTTAGTGAATGTGGTCTCTGTGTTGTTTCTCAGCAGGGTTTCTTGCTTAGATTAGAGGTGGCAAGTGACTTCTCAGAGAGCCTGCCTGGAGACAGGTATAAGGCTTGAAGCCTAAGTGATCATCCAGGAAGTTGGACATGGCAGCAGAGGTGCCAGCAGTGACCACTGCCCTCAGCCCTTTGGTCCAGGTGCCTCAAGAAGACGACGAACAGGCAGAGGTCACCACTATGATCCTGGAGGATGACTCTTGGGTGCAGGAAGCTGTGCTGCAGGAAGATGGCCCTGAATCTGAACCCTTTCCCCAGAGTACTGGAAAGGGCAGCCCCCAGGAGGAGGGTGCGGCCGGGGGACCTCGGGGTGCACTTGTCCACTTTCGGGAGCTCTGTCGACGCTGGTTGAGGCCAGAGGTGCACACCAAGGAGCAGATGCTAACCGTGCTGCCAAGGGAAATTCAGGCCTGGCTGCAAGAACATCGGCCTGAAAGCAGCGAGGAGGCCGTGGTCCTGGTAGAGGACTTGACCCAGACCCTTCAGAACAGTGGTAAGACACAGAACCACGCAGGGAAGGTGGGATCCTCCTGAGGTGGAGGAGTGAAGTGTTTGCAGAGGAGTGGTGCTAGACAGAGTGAGTAGGGGGTGGCGCTGTCCTCTCCTCCACTCTGACTTCCTGCCGGTCACCTTTTATTTTTTTATTTATTTGATTTTTATTTTTTATTTTTTCTGTATGTGTATGAATGTACTGTCTGCATGCAAGTTTGTGCACCCGTGTCGTGCAATGCCGCGGAGGTCAGAAGAGGGTGTCGGATTCCCCTGGAACAGGAGTTCTCCTGGAATTGGAGTTTCAGACGGTTCTCAGCCGCCATGTGGGTGCTGGGGTGGGGATCGAACCCGAGTCCTCTGTAAGAGCAGTCGGCGCTCTTAACCGCTAGGCCATCTCTCCAGCCCCCAGTCACTCTTTCAATGCCCTCACTGTGTGCAGTGGCAGCTCCAGAATTTGAGTATAGGAGGCCTTGGGGCTCCATTTGCATGGTAAGCACAGCTTTTAGATTATTTACTTGGTGGTCAGTTGATAGAGATTATAGGATGGGCTGGGATAAAGCTCAATGGTAAATGAAGCATCTGCTTAGCATGCACAGGATCCTGGGTTCTAAACCCAGCACCACGATTTTTCTTTTTTTTTTTTTTTTGCAAATGACAGAGGGAAAGGAGCTATTTTGTGCTTGTGATTCTTCTTTGTATGATTTGTATGAGTGTTTCATGTAATGTTCACAGAGGTCAGAAGAGAATATCAAATTTCCAAGATCTGATGTCAGCTCCCATGCGGATGCTGGGAACCAAACCCAGGTCTTCTGCAACAAAGAGCAGCTAGTGCTTTTAACCACTGAACCATCTTTCCAACTCTGTGTACTTGCAATTCTTAACTTTTCTTGCCATAGAGTGTTTTCAGGAATGAGACATTCTTCCTTTAGGAGGGACAGGAAATCTCTATTGTTTTGCAAATACAAGCACAAAGATGACGTCTATAATTCATCCTTTGGTACCTTCAATTGGTTGTATAGCAATCATTTGAATAATTCCAGCAATTAGGGGAAAAACAGCCTTTCTTTCCCAAAATACTTATTTTATGAAACCAGATAAACCAGCCGGGCGTGGTGGCGCACGCCTTTAATCCTAGCACTTGGGAGGCAGAGGCAGGTGGATCTTTGTGAGTTCAAGGCCATCCTGCTCTACAGAGCAAGTTCCGGGACAGCTGGGGCTACAGGGAGACCCTGTCTCGAAAAGACCAAAAAAAAATAATAACGATAAATAAATAAATAAAAATAAACAGTAAGTAAACCATCTAGATCTTTTTGTGGTTTGAAGTCACCTTAGACCCCCAAAAGAATATTCATTGGCCAGGCATGGAAGGATGTACTTATCCTAGACTGAGGCAGGAGGATTACAAGCCAGGGCTTTGTATATATAGTAGATCCTGTCTGGGAAAAAAATTCAAATAAGGTATTTTTTTTTCTTTTTGATACAGGGTCTCCCTTTAGTCCCAGTTGGCCTGGAGCTCACTATATAGACCAGGCTGGCCTTGAACTCACAGAGATCCACCTGCCTCTGCCTCCCAAGTGCTAGGATTAAAGGCATGCGCCATCACGCCTGGCTCAAATAGTGTATTTATAATACTTGTTACTGTGTTTGTCTGCTGTTAGTAATACGTTCTGGAGCCCTGGCATGCCTGTCCGTTTGGCCTTCAGTTGTAAGCCCTACTCACTTGATTATCAAATATTTACTTTAGATCTACCTGTTCCTCTAGGACAATTCCAGGACCTATGGGATATGGCTGTTTTTATGCTGATGAGTACTTTGGGAGTTCAGAGATAGGAGTGTGGAGAGGACAGGCCAGATCAGAGGCTTTGTGAAGACATGGACCATGGCAGGAGGTTGCAGGATGGAGTAGAATTTGGAAAGTCACAGGGCTGGAAGGAGGCTGGGACAGCTGAGAGCTGTGCTCAGCCAAGGCTCTGAAGAGGGATTGCCAATGAAGTAGGTTCCTTCAGATGACAGTGAGGCAGGCTGCCTGATTGGAATGGAAAGTGTGCTTTCAGGAAGTGGTAGGAGTTTGGGGGAAGGGAGGGTGGAGGTTCAAACTGAATGTCATTGGCTTCAGCAGGTTTTTGAACTAGGGCCCATGGGGCATGGGAGGAAGCTGAGTTTGGCAACAGGATGTAGGTTTGATTATAGTGAGGAGAGGCTAAAGGCAGGGGAGCAACCAGGAAGTGACCAGTCATCAGATAGCAGTGATGGAGGTTAGGCCGAGGTGGAAACCACAGAGAGAGAAGATTGGACACTTGAGAAAGAACCAATAGTACAAAAGCCAGTATTTTTAGTTTTTGTTTGTTTTTTGTTTTGTGTGTGTGCACATGTCTTTTTGAGACAGGGTCTCCCTTTAGTCCCAGCTGTCCTGGAGCTCGCTCTGTAGACCAGGCTGGCCTTGAACTCATAAGATCCCCCTGCCTCGGCCTCCAGAGTGCTGGGATTAAAGGTGTGTACCACCACGCTGGGCTAACATTTTTAGTTTTGTTTTTAGTTTTTTGTTTTTTTTTTTCTGTCCAGGCAGACTACTTAGAATCTGATATGCAGAACTCACAAAAATTTAAATCTACTGCCTTGAGAGACAGTGGATAATTGTCACCAGAGGAATAAAGGGACCTGTCTCAAGATCATGCAGCTAATATGATGCAGAGCCAAGATGCCCTGGTATTCTTAAGCATTTTATCACAGCAATGGTACTAAGTGATTGTAGTCAGGTGCTGGATGGAGGGGATTCTAACAGGAATTAAGGCACTCAGTAGCATCTAGTCTAGAGGACTTAGAAGACTAGGAAGGGAAAGGAAGGAGAAGATGGTTTGGAATAGAGGTTGTGACAGTGGCCAAGGGCAAAGAATCTTATGAGATGAGTAGGATTGTCACTTTATAGATAGGGAGCAGAGGCTCAGCAAGGTCACACAGCTGTCAGTTGGTAGAGCCAGGATTCAAACTCAGATCTGTTTTTTTCTACACCAGTATTTTAGATTCTAAGTTTTATTTGAAGTGAAGTATCTGGTTTTCTTTGGCTCTGACAAATAGCATTTTTGGCCAGGTGTGCTTGAGATCAAACCCAGGGCCTAGATCATGCCAGGCAGGTGGTTTACCACTGAGCTAAACATCTAGCCCAATAACTTTTAAATTTTAATTAATTATTTATTTATTTATTTATTTATTTTTATAAGTATTTTGCCTGGTGTAATGTAAGTGTACCCCTGTCACTCAATGCCTGTGGAGGCCAGAAGAGGGTGTTGGATCTCTTGGAACTGGAGTTATAGATGGTTGTTAGCCACCATGTGGGTGCTGGGAAGTGAATCCAGGTCCTCTGCAAGAGCAGCCAGTGCTCTTAAATGCTGAGCCATCTCTCTAGCTCTTAGCTCAATAACTTTTAATTAATTAATTTTTGAACTGGTGGTAACATATCCTATCCTGGCCTTAAACTCCATTTGTAGTCAAGGATGACCTTGAACCTCTGAGCCCCAGCCTGTACCTCCTTGAATGATAGGATTATAGGTGCACATTGTCATTCCAAGCTTATATGCTAGAGGATCGAAGCCAGGGCTTCCTGCAAGCTAGGCACTCACTCTACCAACTGAGCTACATCTCTAGCCACCAGCCTCAGTTTCGTGATTTCTGAGATTACAGGCATGTAGTATCATAACTGGCTTAATTTCGTTCTTTGTACTAAGAAGAAGGAAAGAAAACCTTATCCTGCTTGAGAATTTACTTGCCCCCTGATGGGTGTGACAAGTTTATAATAAGCTTCAGGATCTTCAGTCAGATACCACAGAGACTTAGGGTTGAGGAGAAACCTGTCTGCTGGCTGGGGAAGTCACAGACCAATGTCATGCCTTAGGTGTGTGAGGTAATTAAAGCCCTGGATGACAGTTTTCCTTGATCATCTAAGATGGGAATCCCTCCTCCCCAATGGAATTGTTTCCCCTGACTTCTGCCTTCGAGATTGGCTTTGGTCTTCAATTGTTTAACAGATTCTCCATTTCCTCATGGTTGCTTGAAGGAATCTGCACTTACTTCATCCCTTCTCAGACATTTACTTTACTTGATATTAGTTGATGTCTATTTTGTTTATCAAGCTCAAGGTCTTTGGACACATTTACCCAGCACAGGGCATTTCAAGGCCTAATTGTTTAGTGTTTGACTAACAGGCATCTCTGGGTGTTTACATTTAAAATGTCTTTTAATTCCAATTAAAATCAGAATTCTAGGGGCTGGAGAGATAGCTCAGCGGTTAAGAGCACCGACTGCTCTTGCAGAGGACCCGGGTTCGATTCCCAGCACCCACATGGCGGCTAAGAACTGTCTTTAACTCCAGTTCCAGGGGAATCCGACGCCCTCTTCCGACCTCCGCGGCATTGCATGACACGGATGCACCAACCTACATGCAGACAGTACACTCACACACATAAAAAAAATAATAAAAAATAAAAAAATAAAATCAGAATTCTAGTAATAGTTTACATGGCAAAGCTCATCTCCATTTGCGAATGCCTCCTGGAAGTGTTTTAATCCGTATCAAGCCTAAATCAGGCATTTGGGATTGCCTGATTGAATTTTTGCAATAGCCTCCAAACTAACCCTTCTTCCATCCTTTTCGCCATTCATCTCAGCCCTTCCACACCTACCAGAGCAGTCTGTGTGTGAAACTCCACAGGCTTTGCCCCTTGTCAACTAAACCAAGTGTGACTTCCTTGTTCTGTTTATAATCATGGCTCTCTGGGTGATCTGGCCTAGTCCTCCCTACAGCCTGATCCCTTCCTGGGTCCCATCGTAGCTCCCCCCTGTTCCATTCAGACTAGATCACAGTATCTATGGAACATAGTCTGTGCTTTCTTTTTTTTTTTTATAATTTATTTATTTATTTCTGTATGTGTGTGAATGTACTGTCTGCATGCAAGTCTGTGCACCCGTGTCGTGCAATGCCGCGAAGGTCAGAAGAGGGTGTCGGATTCCCCTGGAACTGGAGTTCTCCTGGAACTGGAGTTTCAGACGGTTCTCGGCCACCATGTGGGTGCTGGGGATCGAACCCAGGTCCTCTGTAAGAGCGGTCAGCGCTCTTAACCGCTAGGCCATCTCTCCAGCCCTTGTGCTTTCTTTTTTGAGACGGGGTCTCCCTATAGTCCCAGCTGGCTGGCTTGAACTCACTCTGTATACAAGACTGGCCTTGAACTCACAGAGATCCGCCTGCCTCTGCCTCCCCAGTGCTGGTCTCACTGTAACCCAGACTGGCCTTGAACTCATGGTCCTCCTACCTCAGTCTTGTTTTGGATTTTTATCATGGTCAGTCTTATTTTTATTTATGTGAATACGTCTCTTCTTTTTTAAAAAATTTATTTATTTATTTATTATTTTTTATGTGTATGAGTGTACTGTCTGCATGTAGGTTGGTGCACCGGTGTTCTGCAATGCTGCAGAGGTCAGAAGAGGGCATTGGATTCCCCTGGAACTGGAGTCAAAGACGGTCCTTAGCCGCCATGTAGGTGCTGGGAATTGAACCTGGGTCCTCTGCAAGAGCAGTCGGTGGGTGCTCTTAACCGCTGAACCATCTCTTCAGCCCCATTTCTCTTCTTTTTAGCAACTAAGAAAAGCCCCAAAGGCTAGGAACATTGTCCTCCTCTTCCTCTTTCCAGATCCCCTCTCACAGGATCCTATGCATTATAGCAACTCAGTATCGTTGGGATGAATAAAGAAAACTTTTGCACTTGGAGGTTGAGAGAGCTCTGCTCAGTTCAAGGAGACAGAGAGGTAGCAACCTCATCCCAGCCTCCTACATTTCAGAAATAAGGAAATCTGACACCTGCTCCCCACACCTTTTTTTCCTGCTGTTTTTTTCAGACAGGATTTTATATAGCCCAGGCTGGCCTTAAATTCTCCTTGTAGCTGAGGAACACCTTGAGCTTCTGATCTTCCTGCCTCTGCCTTTCTAGAGCTGGAGATCACAGGCATGTACGATCACACCCAGTTTATAAAGAGCTATGGTGGAACCCAGGACTTGGTCCATACTAAGCAAGCACTCTGACCTACATCTCTAGCCCCAACATCTTCCTTTTCTTATGAAAACCAGGCTAAACTTTGATTTTAAAAGTTTATTTTTATTTTTAATCAGGTACATGCTTCTGTGTCTGGGGATGGCAGTATGTACACACGAGTGAAGTTGCCCACAGAAACTAGAAGACGATATCATATTTCTTAGTGTAGGAGTTAGAGGCAGTTGCAAGCCTTCTCATGTGGGTGCTGGGAATTGAACTTATAGACTCTCTCAAGTTCGGCTCTTAACCTCTCTAGCTTCTAAGCTTTGAATTTAAAACAAAGTGGGGTCATGCTCAAATTTAGTAAAGCACAGCCAAAGGTACTTCTGAGTCTGCAAAGGAAGCCTGAGAAGACATCACCTTAGTCCTAGGGAAATACAAGTCAGGTAACTTAGCTCCATAAGAGTATTCTAGCATGCAGAAGCTACTTCTCCTTTGTTTACACTCAGCTAACCATTGAGTATGTCATACGCATCAATAAAGATGGTTTTTTAAAAAAAAATTTTTATTAATTTTTTTATTTATTTCTGTATGTGTATGAATGTACTGTCTGCATGCAAGTCTGTGCACCCGTGTCGTGCAATGCCGCAGAGGTCAGAAGAGGGTCTCGGATTCCCCTGGAACTGGAGTTCTCCTGGAATTGGAGTTTCAGACGGTTCTTGGCCGCCATGTGGGTGCTGGGGATCGAACCCGGGTCCTCTGTAAGAGCGGTCGGCGCTCTCAACCGCTAGGCCATCTCTCCAGCCCCCTCATTCTTATTTATTATTCATGTGTCTGTATTGTATGATATATGTGTGGATGCACATGTCACACTGCACATGTGGAGATCAGAAGACTTCTAAAAATTTTTATTTATTTCATGTGTGTTTTCCCTGAATGTACATAAATGAACACCATTCATTTAACGTCTGTCAGAAGAAGGCAACNTTTGGTTGGTCTTTTTGAGACAGTGTCTCCCTGTAGCCCCAGCTGTCCTGGAACTCGTTCTGTAGACCAGGCTGGCCTTGAACTCACAAAGATACGCCCACCTCTGCCTCCTGAGTGCTAGGATTAAAGGCGTGCACCACCATGCCTGGCTTTTCTTTTTTTTTGGACCTGTTGTATACTTTTCACCTGGGTGATCTAGGCCAGCCATAGGTACAGTGGGTGAGACTGACATCATTTACTTGAACCAGTAAGTTTGGAATTTGGAAATCTGGGTTACAGAGAATTCACATTGGTCGGAAGGACATTTTTCTGAAAGCCTCTCAAGCTGAGGAGCTGGCACTGGTTGTGGGCGAGTGTGTTCTGATGGAAATGAAACTGGGAGGCTGGGTGATCAGATCTCAAGATGACATTACTGCTCCTGGGGCGATCATCTCCCAGTGACTTGGTCTTAGAGTTTGTATGAGATTGACCATGTCCATGTTTGGATTATTGTCCACTACTAGCCTATTAAAAGGCTACTTATACAAAAGTTTAGTTACTTCCTTTACTGATTACAGATTGTTGGCATTAAAAACCAGACAGTTGCTGGGCGTAGTGGCGCACGCTTTTAATCCTAGCACTTGGGAGGCAGAGGCAGGCGGATCTTTGTGCATTCAAGGCCAGCCTGGTCTACAGAGTGAGTTCTAGGACAGCTAGGGCTACAGGGAGACCCTGTCTCAAAAAGACAAAAAACAAACAAACAAACAAACAAAAAAAACCAAAAACAAAACCCAGACAATTTTAGTGGTTTTTGTTGTTGTTGTTATTGTTTTTGGTTTTTTTTCCCTAAATGCTTTGGGAGTTGAGAACCTAGGTTTTCCAGAAAATCCTGAATTTTAAAATGCTTGGCTTTCAGGCTGGAGAAATGGCTCAGCTGTTAGAGAGCATTTACTGTTCTTGCAGAGGGCCTGGGTTCAGTCCCAGAACCCACATCTGTGGTTCACAACCACCTGTAACTCCAGTTCCAGGGAGAATCTGACAACCTGTGGCCTCTGAGCTCTACATGCATTGGTGCACATAAATTCATGTAGGCACACACACACACATACACATACACATAAATAAAAATAATAAATCTTAAAAGAAACTTGACTTTGGAGCTGGGTATGGTGGCACACATCTGTAATCTCAGCACTCAGAAGTAGAAGTAGAAGCAGGAGGGGCTGGAGAGATGGCCTAGTGATTAAGAGCACCGACTGCTCTTTCAGAGGACCCGGGTTCAATCCCCAGCACCCAAATTGTGGCTAAGAACCGTCTGTAACTCCAAATCCAGGAGAACTCCAGTTCCAGGGGAATCCAAGACCCTCTTCTGACCTCTGCAGCATTGCACGACATGGGTGCACAGACCTACATGCAGATAATACATTCATACACATACAAAAATAAATAAAATTTTTTTCAAAAGTAGAAGCAGGAAGATTATAAATTCAAGGCCAGCTTGAACTACACAGAAAGCTTGAGGTCAGTGTAAGCTACGTATCAAGAGCTATCTCAGGAAATCTATTTTTTGGTGTCCTTTGGCTGGGATGTGGCTCAGTGGTTATGCATTTGCCTAGCATACTTGAGGCCCTGGAGTAAAGCCCAGCACCTGCCCCTCTTCCAAAATTGTCCTTGTAAATCTTCAAAATAGTTTACATTCTGGGGCTGGAGAGATGGCTCTTGCAGAGGACCCGGGTTTGATTCTCAGCACCCACAAGGTGGCCAAGAACTGTCTTTAACTCCAGTTCCAGGGAATCCTACATACACCCTCTTCTGACCTCCGCAGCATGCATGACACAGGTGTACCTATTACATGCAGACAGTGTACTCATACATATAAAATAATAAATAAAATTTAAAAATATAGTTTACATTCTAATAGTTGGCAGTTAAACCATTTCATGTTTCATACCTGAGATTAGAAATCATTTTTCAATTCCTGGCCCAATTTTTGGCTCAGGTAATAGTTACTGTAAAATGGGGACAGTTCGTCAAAATTTTTATTTATTTATTTATTTATTTATTTTTATTTTTGGTCTTTTGAAGACATGGTCTCCCTGTAGCCTCAGCTGTCTTGGAACTCGCTCTTATTTATTTATTTTTTTTAATTTTTATTTATTTCTGTATGTGTATGAATGTACTGTCTGCATGCAAGTCTGTGCACCCGTGTCGTGCAATGCCGCGGAGGTCAGAAGAGGGCGTCGGATTCCCCTGGAACTGGAGTTCTCCTGGAATTGGAGTTTCAGACGGTTCTCGGCCGCCATGTGGGTGCTGGGGATCGAACCTGGGTCCTCTGTAAGAGCGGTCAGCGCTCTTAACCGCTAGGCCATCTCTCCAGCCCTTATTTATTTATTTATTTATTTATTTATTTATTTATTTTAATTTTAATTTATTTCTGTATGGTATGAATGTACTGTCTCATGCAGGTTTGTGCACCTGTGTCGTGCAATGCGCGGAGGTCAAAGAAGGGGATCGGATTCCCTGGAACTAGTTCCCTGGAATGGAGTTTCAGACGGTTCCTCGGCCGCCATGTTGGTGCTGAGATCGAACCCGGGTCCTCGCAAGAGCGGTCGGCGTTCTTAAACCGCGATGCCCTCTCCAGCCCCCCTTTATTTATTTTTTATGTGTATGAATGTACGAAATCTGCATGAGGTTTGTGCACCCGGTTCGTGCAATTTGTGGAGGTCAAGAAGGAGGGCGTCGGATTCCCCTGGACTGGAATTAAGATGGTTCTCAGATGCATGTGGGTGCTGGGAATTCAACCAGGTCCGTTGCAAAGAGGCAGTCGGCTCTCTTAAACAGAGCTATCTTCTCCCAGCCTGCTGTACCCATTTTCAATTTATTTCACCCAACTTTCTGTATGAGGCAAACAGAGGAACACTTTTAGGGTCTGGAGACCAGTGAACTCATTCTATGAGAGCATATTCCAGATTACCCTCAAACCAATGTGGTTGCCCCATCAGGACAAAAGGGGAGGTAGGCCTCTTAATAGATGCTTTTAGCCTCATGGATGCCCCCATTACCCAAAACCAGACGGCGTTTAGAACACAGGAGAAGCAAGGAAACATTATGGAGTCACAAAATCAACACTCAATATTCCTGACACTCTGGTTACATCTGGTAGCATATACCTCAATCCCAGCACTGGCAAAGCAGGAGGACTATGACTTCAAGTACAGTATGGGTTACATAATGAGTTCTAGGCCAGGTCTCTCGACCATTAGTGCAGCATGTGTCCCTTGGACTAGAAGCACCAATATCATCTGCAAACCTGTTAAAAATTTAAATTCGGGGTGGGGCATGGTGGCGCATGCCTTTAATCCCAGCACTCAGGAGGCAGAGGCAGGTGATCTTTGTGAGGTCAAGGCCACCTGGTCTACAAAATGAGCT
>VZQC01002452.1:1776556-1793035 GCA_009823505.1 Rhizomys pruinosus
GGGGAGGAAAGGGTTTATTCAGCTTACATCTCCTGGGTCACAGTTCTCACTCAGGGAGCCCAAGGCAAGAACTCAGGGCAGGAACCTGGAGGCAGGAGCTGAAGCACTGGCCATGGAGGAATGCTGTTCACTGGCTTGCTCCCCTGGCCCATGCCCAGCCTGACCTCTTATAGAGTACACAACAACCTGCCCAGGGTGGCACCACCCATAGTGGGCTGGGCCCTCCCACATTGCACAACAATCAAGACAATACTCCACAGATGTGGCCACAGGTCAGTCCAATGGAGCCAATTCCCCAATTGAGGCTCCCTCAACCCAGGTGTGGCAAGTTGACACTAAAGCTCTCCAGCACAATTTTGAAATCACCTGGAGACCTGGAGCTCATGTCCAGGATGCTAGACATTAAATCCAGGGACTTCTGTGTGCAAAGCAAGTGCTCTACTACTGCGAGACACCCAGCCCTGGGCAAGAAATTTTTGAAGGCTCCACAGCTGGTTTTGTTATGCTGCAAAGTTTAAACACTATGGCAGTATAGCTTTTTACTCAAAAGATGGTCCTTAGATCAACAGCATGAATATCACCTGGGAGCTTGCTAGAAATGTAGACTGTCAATATTACCCCAGCCCGTTTGAAGCATAATCTGTGTTTAACTGTGCACTTTGAAGTTTGAGAAGCCCGCCCTGGATTAGGGAGGAGTAGGGGTTATCACATTCAAACCTATTCCAATACAGCAGATGAGCCAAAGATCACAGCAAAGCACAGCTATCGCTAACATCCTCTCATCAAGCAACTACTTGAAGTTGCCTCCCAGCAAATGTTCTATTAATGACTACAAACAAACACATTCTTGGGGGGGGGGGTTGTGCATGTGGAGGTCAGAGAACAACTTTCCAGGAGTCTATTTTCTTCTTCCACCATGTGGTCTCTGAACATCAAGCTCAGATCTTCAGGCTTGGCAGTAAGGACAGTTACTAAGCCATCTTACTGACTTCCTTCCCTGCTTTAAATTTTTATTTTATTTTATTATTTTTTTTAATTTATTTATTTTTGATTTTGAGACATGGTCTCCCTATAGCCCCAGATGGCCTGGAACTCACCCTATAGACCAGGCTGGCCTCTGCCTCCCAAGTGCTGGGATTAAAGATGTGTATCACCACAGCTAGCTATTTTATTTTATTTTTTGAGATAGGGTCTCCTGGTAGCCCCAGTTGTCCTGGAACTTGTTGTGTAGACCAGGATGCCCTAGGTTTCATAGAGATCCTCCTGCCTCCCAGAGAACTGGAATTAGGGCTTGCACCACTACACATAGTACTATGTTTTTTTTTGTTGTTGTTTTTTTTTTTTTGTCTTTTCAAGACAGGGTTTCCCTGTAGCCCCAGCTGTCCTGGAACTCATTCTGTAGACCTGGCCTTGAACTCACAAAGATCCACCTGCCTCTGCCTCCCAAGTGCTAGGAGTACTATGTCTTTTTTTTTTTTGTGCGTGTGACAGGGTATCCCTATAGCCCCAGCTGGCCTGGAACTCACTCTGTAGATCAGGCTGGCCTTGAACTCACAGAGATCCACCTGTCTCTGCCTCCTGAGTGCTAGGATCAAAGGCATGTCACCTGGCTTAAAGACGGTTCTTAGCCGCCATGTGGGTGCTGGGAATCGAACCTGGGTCCTCTGCAAAAGAGCAGTCGGTGCTCTTAACCGTTGAGCCATCTCTCCAGCTGCAGCTACAGGGAATCTGTAGCTCAAAAACGAAGAAACAAATAAAAAATCCTTGATCTAGGCTGGGTGTGGTGGCACACGCCTTTAACCCCAGCTCTCCAGAGGCAGAGGCAGGTGGATCTCTGTGAGTTCAAGGCCAGCCTGGTCTACAGAGTGAGCTCCAGGACAGCTGGGACTAAAGAGAGACCCTGTCTCAAAAAGACCCCCCCAAAAAAATCTTTGATCTAGAGCTACAGTTTCATAAGTCAGCCTGGAAAAATGAAAGGTGAAAAATATGAATAGGTAAATCTTCCAGTTCTAGGGATTGAACCCATGGCCTCATGCATGCCAGGCAGACAGTCTTCCACTGACCTACACCTCCAGCTTTTCATTCCTTTTTACAGTTAAATAACAGTTCATGTATATATTGTTTTGTTTATCTGCTCCTCAGTTAAGGACATTTGGGCTGTTTCCACCTCTGGCTGTTGTGACTAGTACATGAACACAGATGTACAAGTATCTGTTTCTGTCTTGGCTTTCTGTTGTTGGGTATGCACCCAGAATTGGAATTGCTGGATTATAAGGTAATTCCTATTTTTATTTTTTTTTGAGGAGCTGTCCTTCTGTTTTTCAGTTTTTTGTTTTTTTGAGACGGTCTCCCTGTCACCCCAGCTGTCCTGGAGCACACTCTGTAGACCAGGCTGGCCTTGAACTCACAGAGATCTGCCTGCCTCTGCCTCCGGTGTTCTGGGATTAAAGACGTATACCAACATGCCCGGCCCCTGTTTTCCACTTTTCAAGCAGCAATGTACTAAGGTGAGCCATGTCTTCTTCTGCATCCATCTCAGAGATAGGCTTTGTTTGACACAGGGTCTCTTGTATCTTGGACTAGTCTCAAGCCCACTATGTAGCCAAGGATGACCTTAATATGTGATTCTCATTGCTTCCACCTCCTGAGCACTGGGGCTACAGGTGTGACCTATTCCTGGAGGTTACTGAGGTATTGAAGGTTGAACCAATAACTTCATGCATTAGCACTACTGACTTTTGACAACCTATTCATAGTTTCTAAAACTTGACTTTAGTCATACTACAATACGCTTCTGTTTGTTATTAACTGGGTAATTGTTATAGTCAAGAATAGGCTTATTATATTTACAAGGAAGCATATGAATTTTTAAAATGAGTATTGTGTAAATAACTAAATTATGTAGAATAGCATTTCCAAGGTTGGAGATGTAGCTCAGTTGATAGAGTGCTTATTTCCCATTCATGAAGCCTGAGATTTGATCCATAGCACTATGGAAAACTAGTCGAGGTGCTTTATTCCTATAATCTCAGCACTTGGGAGGTAAAAGAAGTTCAAGGTCATCCTTGGCTACACAACGAGTTACAGGCCATTTTGGGCTATATGAAAACTTGTCTTATTTAGTTATTTAAATAACCTTATTATTTAATCCTAAATAAAGTAAAATAAATAAATGTTAAAAATGGAACTTTAATGATAGAAATTGTGTTTGCTATCCAAGATGCTAGGATGAGCATTTTTAATTTTTTTGTTTTTTTTGGTGTTTTTGAGACAGGATCTCACTTTAGCCCCAGCTATCCTGGAACTCACTATGTAGACCAGGCTGGCCTTGAACTCACAGAGATCCTGTGACTTGCCTCTGCCTCCCAAGTGCTGGGATTAAAGGCGTGTGCCACCACACCTGCCCAGCAGATGAGCATATTTTTTTTTGTTTTTTAGGGGTTTTTTGGTCTTTTCGAGACAGGGTCTCCCTGTAGCCCCAGCTGTCCTGGAACTCACTCTGTAGACCAGGCTGGCCTTGAACTCACAAAGTTCCGCCTGCCTCTGCCTCCCGAGTGTTAGGATTAAAGGCGTGTGCCACCGCCCGTCCAGATGAGCATATTTTGTGGCTATTACTGGATATAGGCACCCTGGCTTCTGAGGACACAACTTGTGAATATTTGGAAGAACCTGGTCTCTGGTCGAGGAGTCTCAGGAAATGGAAAGGGCTTCTGATATGTTACTGACCTCTCCCAAAACTACCAAAGTAAGGATCATCTTATCTTTGCAAAAACTTTAAATAAAGCAACCATATCCACCATCCTACCTTATTGTACCAACCTCAACTTTACTGTATCTCTTCCTCTTTACTTCTCTACCCTCTCTTCTAATCCTCTCTTCTTTTCTATTTCTTTTTCGGGGTGGAGATTCAACGCCAGGACCTCACAGTGCTAAGCCCTCACTCTACCACTGAGCTACATTTCCACCCCTTCCAGATATGTTTCAGAATTTGAACTAGGAACAGGGGCTCAGGGGCAGAGCACTTGCCTAGTATGTGAGGCTCTGGATGTCATCTCCAGCAAACCTTGCTCAAAAAAAGAATTTGTTGTATTCCTTTGTTCTAGTTTTCTTCTTTGAGAACTCAAATAATATTTATTGATTCATCTTTTTTTTTTTTTTTTTTTTTTNCAGGCTGGCCTCGAACTCACAGAGATCCACCTGCCTCTGCCTCCCAAGTGCTAGGATTAAAGGCATGTGCCACCACGCCCGGCTTGATTCATCTTTTATAGATTTAGCATTCTCTTTAATCCTTTCATAGCTTCCTGTGTTTCCATTCGACACTTTTCTCCTCCTTTTCTCTATGCTTTTCCCTCGTGTGCTTTCCCATTTTGTTTCCATTTCTCCCCTTTCCCAAGTCCTTCTTCTTGCATTTTATCTATTCCTGTGTCTCTCCATCTTTCCTCACTTTCTCCTTTATTCTTCCTTCATGTTTTTATGGATAAATGACACTTTTCTCAATCATTATAATCCCCTGATCAGAGTGTGAAGCAAAAGCCTGTCCTCTGCCTTATAGAAGCAGCTTCGTGTTCTGCATATGTGGCTCTCCAGCATACGTGGCACTTCTGTGTGGCTCTCCAGCATACATGGCACTTTTTTTTTTGTCTTTTTGAGACAGGGTCTCCCTGTAGCCCCAGCTGTTCTGGAACTCACTCTATAGACCAAGCTGGCCTTGAACTCACAAAGATCCACCTGCCTCTGTCTCCCAAGTGCTAGGATTAAAGGTGTGTGCCACCATCACCAGCTTTACATGGCACTTCTGTGTGGCTCTCTAGCATACGTGGCGCTTCTGTGTGGCTCTCTAGCATACGTGGCACTTCTGTGTGGCTCTCCATCGTACGTGGCACTTCTATGTGGCTCTCTAGCATACGTGGCACTTCTGTGTGGCTCTCCAGCCCATGTGGCACTTCTGTGTGGCTCTCCAGGATATGTGGCACTTCTGTGTGTGGCTCTCCAGGATACATGGCACTTCTGTGTGGCTCTCCAAGTGGCACTTCTGTGTGGCTCTCCAGCATATGTGGCGCTTCTGTGTGGCTCTCCAGTATACATGGTGCTTCTGTGTGGCTCTCCAGCATATGTGGCGCTTCTGTGTGGCTCTCCAGCATACGTGGCGCTTCTGTGTGGCTCTCCAGCATACGTGGCACTTCTGTGTGGCTCTCCAGCATATGTGGCGCTTCTGTGTGGCTCTCCAGCATACGTGGTGCTTCTGTGTGGCTCTCCAGCATATGTGGCGCTTCTGTGTGGCTCTCCAGCATACGTGGCGCTTCTGTGTGGCTCTCCAGCATACGTGGCACTTCTGTGTGGCTCTCCAGCATATGTGGCGCTTCTGTGTGGCTCTCCAGCATACGTGGTGCTTCTGTGTGGCTCTCCAGCATATGTGGCGCTTCTGTGTGGCTCTCCAGCATACGTGGTGCTTCTGTGTGGCTCTCCAGCATACATGGCGCTTCTGTGTGGCTCTCCAGCATACGTGGCACTTCTGTGTGGCTCTCCAGCATATGTGGTGCTTCTGTGTGGCTCTCCAGCATACGTGGTGCTTCTGTGTGGCTCTCCAGCATACGTGGCACTTCTGTGTGGCTCTCCAGCATACGTGGCACTTCTGTGTGGCTCTCCAGGATATGTGGCACTTCTGTGTGGCTCTCCAGGTGGCACTTCTATGTGGCTCTCCAGCATATGTGGTGCTTCTGTGTGGCTCTCCAGTATACATGGCACTTCTGTGTGGCTCTCCAGCATACGTGGTGCTTCTGTGTGGCTCTCCAGCATACATGGCGCTTCTGTGTGGCTCTCCAGCATACGTGGCACTTCTGTGTGGCTCTCCTTGTGGCCTTACTTCCCTTTTGTCTCTAAACCAAAGAAGCAACCCTGCCTACCTGTTTCCAGTGCACTGCAGCACTGGAGGATGAGCTAGAACACTTAGGGGCCATTTCCACCTGCTTCCCTCTAGGCCTGGTCTCCTCACTTCCTTCTTCACAATACTTTACTAGTCTCTACTCTCTTTGGAAGCCCTGGAATATATTTTCATGTCTGTAAATTACTTCTGTCAATGAAACTGAAGTTTGAGTTTTTGTTTTCTGATACTTCTATTATTTATTTTTGTATGTGTATGAATGTACTGTCTGCATGTAGGTTTGTGCACCTGTGTTGTCTCGGATTCCCCTGGAACTGGAGTTCTCCTAGAATTGGAGTTACAGACGGTTCTCGGCCCTGGTGCTGGGGATCGAACCCGGGTCCTCTGCAAGAACAGTCGGTGCTCTTAACCGCTAGGCCCTCTCTCCAGCCCCTCTCTGATACTTCTAAACTCATATAAAAAATTAACAGTTCTGGGGCTGGAGAGAGGGCCTAGCGGTTAGGAGCGCCGACGCTCTTGCAGAGGACCCGGGTTCGATCCCCAGCACCCACATGGTGGCCGAGAGCCGTCTGAAACTCCAATTCCAGGAGAACTCCAGTTCCAGGGGAATCCGACACCCTCTTCTGACCTCCGCGGCATTGCACGACACGGGTGCACAAACTTGCATGCAGACAGTACATTCATACACATACAGAAATAAATAAAATTAATAAAAAAAAAATTAACAGTTCTGCCAGGCATGGTGGCGCATGCCTCTAATCCTAGCACTCAGGAGGCAGAGGCAGGCAGATCTTTGTGAGTTCTAGGCCAGCCTGGTCTGCAGAGCGAGTTCCAGGACAGCTGGGGCTACAAGGAGACCCTGTCTCGAAAAACAAACAAACAAACAAACAAACAAACAAAAAGTTAACAGTTCTGATTTTCTTTTTTTCTTTTTTTTATTATTTATTTTTGTATGTGTATGAATGTATTGTATGCATGCAGGTCTGTGCACCCGTGTCGTGCAATGCCGCGGAGGTCAGAAGAGGGTGTCGGATTCCCCTGGAACTGGAGTTCTCCTGGAATTGGAGTTACGGACGGTTCTCAGCTGCCATGTGGGTGCTGGGGATCGAACCCGGGTCCTCTGCAAGAGCGTCGGTGCCCTTAACCGCTAGGCTATCTCTCCAGCCCAACAGTTCCGATTTTAAAGTGGTTAAAAAAAAAACCCAACAACCCACAACCCAATTAGTTAATATTGCCTTACTTAGATGAGAACACTTACTGAAGTGAGCCCCAAAATATTTTTGGTCTTGTTAATTTACAGCAAACAGGCCAGGGCCTCAGGCTAGGGACCTTTATGGGACAGTTACAACAGCCTAGCTATGTGCTTGAAACTTAGAGAAACAAACACTTGTCTTGCAGGAAGTTGAGGAAACACAGAGTTCCTGGCCTTGGGCAAGTGGGAGTTTGCATTGTGCTTCATGCCTGTGTTCATCATCTGGAGATCTAAGGAGTGGAGCTAGATGACACTAATTGACATAGAATGTCTTTTTTCATGCAGATCTTTGAGATTAATGGGATCTTTCTTGGCCCATGTGGGTGTGACCCAGGAATTTAGAGTGCTAGACACTAAGCAGCTATCTATCAAAAGTCAACCTGAGGGCCGGACATGGTGGCATATGCCTTTAACCCTAGCACTTGGGAGGCAGAGGCAGGCGGATCTCTGTGAGTTCAAGGCCAGCCTGGTCTACAGAGTGAGTTCCAGGACAGCTGGGGCTACAGGGAGACCCTGTCTCGGAAAGACCAAAAAAAAAAAGACCTAGGCACACAAAGGAGTGAGCGGAGTGAAAGCAGACTTAAGGAAGAAATTAGGAAAAGTGAAACTCCTGAGAGTGGGGAAGGGGTTCCCAAGAGAGGGAACAGTGCTGAGCCGCTTTGTCTAGGGGTTTTGTGGGACTCCTGGCAGAAACTGGACGGACTGAGCTCGTTTCTGTTGAGACTGGTTAATTCTCTGAGCATGTTACAAGCGAAGACAATGGAGTCCCTATGTCCTGTGCGTGTTTCCATGGGCCAGCCAGGGAGACGATCTCGTGCTGTTCACACACTGCTCACCTAAGGAGAAGGGTTGCACATTGAAGCCCCTTTTGTCAATCTCTGACTTGCTCTCCTAGCTGTTGAACTTGACTTTTGCTGTTTGCTCTGGCTGGCATTTCAGACCTTGCCGGTATTGCTGGTTTCTGACTTAGGTGGGGTCTGACAGCCCATTAGGTATAGACTCTGCTCTCTTACATGACCAGGTTGTAGTTTCACCATGGCGGGAGCTGATCCTACCAACTACCGAGATATAGCTGCAATCATGGTCTAGAGTGATTTCCTTTCTGGAATAGAAAAAGCTTCTTGTTAGGAGCTATCCTTGCCTACAATTCAGCCTGTTAAAATTAGCTGCATTTGAAGCAGGACTATATGAAAGGGCAACAGTGCCTTCCGTGCCTTCCTGAGAGTGCAGGTCAGCTGCAGCCCGCTGACACCTGCCATTCCGGAGCCCTGCTCCTTGCCCCAATGTGCCTGTCCCCGCCAGCTGCGAGGCCTCCTGTTGACTTTTCTCAGTATTCCTAACCTCTCCATTTTAACCCTCATGTCCGTTTTCACTGTAATTTATGTGATCAACTTGTAGTTTTCACCATGGGGCCTTTTCTTTTACCTACATACAGAGAGCTACCTCCTACTTCAATATGATCTTTCTGGTGCTAGATCTTGAATCTAGCATCTCATGTATGCTAACCTCATGCCTTTCACTGAGCTGTGCTCAAGCCCCTAAATATAATCTTTTTTTTTAAGTGGGTTTCATTTTTCTTTTTCTTTTTTTTTTTAATCTTTATGCTGTTTTATTTATTTATTTTATTTTTTTGTCTTTTTGAGACAGGGTCTCCCTATAGCCCCAGCTGTCCTGGAACTCACTCTGTAGACCAGGCTGGCCTTCAACTCACAGAGATCTGCCTGCCTCTGCCTCCGGAGTGCTGGGGTTAAAGGCATGTGCCACCACACCTGGCCTAAGACGGTTCTCAGCTGCCATGTGGATGCTAGGGATCGAACCCGGGTCCTCTGCAAGAGCAGTTGGCACTCTTAACTGCTAGGCCATCTCTCCAGCCCCATAATCTTCTTTAAAGGGGATTTTATGGCACTGGAGAAATGGCTCACTGGCTAAGAGCACTTACTCCGCTTGAAGAGGACCCAGTTTCAGTTCCCACATTAGGCAGCTCACAACCACCTATAACTCCAGGGAATCTGATACCCTCTTCTGGCCTCCGTGGGCACCCACACACTAGGCATAGTTGTACACAGCTTTATTTATTTGTTTGTTTGTTTGTTTATTGGTACACAGTTTTAATTCCAGCACTTGTAAGGCAGAGGCTAGTGAAAATGTATGAGATTAAGGCCAGCCTGGTCTATATAGCGATTGTGTGTGTGTGTGTGTGTGTGTGTGTGTGTGTGTGTGTGTGTACATACTTCCCATGGCAGGTCAGAGGATAATTTTGTTGAGTTGGTTCTCTCCTTTCATCTTTACCTGAGTTCCAGGGACCAAACTTGAGTCACCCGGGTGGCACACCAAGTGCACTTACCTGCTGAACCATCTTGCCAGCCCTAAATATGATCTTGCATGGACTGAAACCATGACTGGATCTGGGGATGAAGCTCAGTTGGTTACGCTGGCAACCTAGCATGCAGGGTGCCCATGATTTGGGATCCCCAGCAGTGCCCAGACTGTCAGCACGCAGACCAGTAGTGCCCAGGCCGGTTCTAGAGGTGGAAGCAGGGGATCGGGATTTCAGTCATCTTCCACCTCAGCTACTTCCTGGCCAGCCTGGGCTATGTCAGACCCTCTCCCAGAAAATAGGGAGAACAACAAAGGAGACAACAAAGGAGATCTTTGTTCTTCCTTCAAGTTTTCTTTTTAGGTTTTTTTTTTTTTTTTTTTTTTTTTTTTTTTTTTTTTTTTTTTACAGGGTCTCACTGTATACCCTCAACTGGCCTGGAGCTCACTGTATAGACCAAGCTAGCCTCAATCTCACAGAAATCCACCCTGCCTCTGCCTCCCAAGTGGTAAAATGAAAGGGTTGAACTACCACACACTGCTCTTCAAGCATTCTTTAAAGATAAAAGCATGAATAGAACCTAAATCCCACCTAGGAGAAGCCCGTGTGTGGGAATTTGCACATATAAATGACCAATTGCTGAGTGACCATCTCAACCTTAAATGAGTCAGGTATTAGTTTGAATAACAGAATGTCACTCGAACTTTGGTCAGTCACTTTACTAACTGCCTTCCCTGCTTTCTCAAGTGGTCTAATGTTGAGTCTTGGGAATAATTAGACTATTATCTTTATCAATAAAATTATTGATTTATTTATGCATATAGGATTCTAAAAAAGGATTAAAGATACTTTATAGAAATAGAGCACAAAGAAATTAGAATTAAAGGAAACAATGGGGGTGCTGGAGAGATGGTTCAGTGGTTAAGAGCACTTGCAGCTCTTGCAGAGAACCTGGGTTCGATTCTCAGCACTCGCATGGCAGCTAACCACCATCTTTAACTCCAGTTCCAAAGGATCAGACACCCTCTTCTGGCCTCTTCAGGTTTTGAACAGCACAGTTACACTTAAATACATTTAGACAAAACACTCATACACATGAAAAATAAAAATAATGAAATTTCAAAAAATTTAAAGGGGGAGCTACAGCCTGGACAGATGGCTCCGTGTTTAGGGCCATTTGCTTTCTTCCAGAGGACCTGAATGTAATTCCCAGTCTCACAAAGGCCTGTAACCCCAGCTCCAGGGGATCTGACACCCTCTTCTGGCCTCCTTGAGCACCCATCCCACACATGCATACACATAAGTAATAAAGTATTAAAAAAAAAACAACAAAAAACAGAGCTACAACAGTGGGCATTAGTGAACAAAAATCGGTCACTCAGAATGAGTTTTATTTGGTATTGAGGACCGGAAGAAAGCTTCCTCTTTAGGCTCAATAAATAAAAGGACATTGTGTGGCATAAACAATGCCACCAACAACTTCCTAGCAACATTAATGTCTCTGACGTCATTACTTTCTAATGGCATGTCCTTTGGCTGTACATAGTTTCAGTGGGCCATTAAGCCAATAGAGTTCAGTGAGAGTTTCCACAGAGCATGTTGACCCAGGCTCAGAGCTGCTTCCTCACCAAGCTTCATCCTAGGGTATATTTTAGTCTCTTTTTCTTTCTTTTTTTTTGTCTTTCTGAGACAGGGTCTCGCTGTAGCCCCAGCTGTCCTGGAACTCGCTCTGTAGACCAGGCTGGCCTTGAACTCACAAAGATCCACTTGCCTCTGCCTCCTGAGTGCTACGATTAAAGGCGTGCACCACCACGCCCGGCTTTTAGTCTCTTTTTCTAATGATTTCTTTCATTTGACTATTGGATTGGAGAGGATTTGACATTTTCTTTGTTGTTGTTGTTGTTTTTGTTGTTGTTGTTTTGGTCTTTTGAGACAGGGTCTCCCTGTAGCCCCAGCTATCCTGGAACTCACTCTGTAGACCAGGCTGGCCTTGAACTCACAAAGATCCACCTGCCTCTGCCTCCCGAGTGCTAGGATTAAAGGCGTGTGCCACCATGCCTGGCTTGGATTTGACATTTTCAAGGAAGATAGATATTCTTCATTACTAAGATCTCTAGGTTCCTACTATAAATTGAAGGGCTTTTTTAACTGCTTATTTACTTGTGGCATTTATGTATAGACACCCAGGGTCCTTGTTGCAAGGGTTCTTTCACTTTGCCTGTTTCTTCTGTAATTCTCAAATAAGTATAAAGCACCAAATGTACTTTAGTGAAAGAGATTATTAACCCATTTGAAAGCGACTGTGCTATAGGGATATTTCTGTGATTCAAATAAAACCCTGCATATCCACTTGTCAAATTTAATTGAATACCTTTTAAATACCAGGCACCATGGTGACTGTTAAGGGTCATTGTGTTCTTTGTCACTGGCCTTTAGTTGAGATTTTCAAATCCCTACATGACCACAGAAACAAGTAGAGATGTGGCACTCAAATCTTTGGATATCTAAGTAATTGCCACAAAGATATGAGGCCTGGCAACTGAATAGGCAGTTAGAAGGAAATGAACCTAGATCCTATTAGTGGTTTGTCTTCTGTTTGTTGGAAATTGAACCCAAGGCCTCACACATATTAAGCACACACTCTACTACTAAACTATATTCCGAGCCCCAAATCTGGATTTTGAAAGTTTTGAGAATTTTCCAGCATCTGTGTGTGGGGGGTGGGGTGGAGGGGTGCTGTATGAATACACCTGTGTACACGTGGAAGGCAGAGGACAAGTTTAGGTGGTGGCCCTTAGGGGCTGCCCACCTTTTTTGAGACAAGGCCTCACTGGCCTGGAGCTTGCCATGTCAGCTAGGCTGGGCAGCAAGTCCCAGGGATCTGCCTGCCCCCTTCCCCGCATTGAGATTACAAGTCCACATCATGGCTCTAGCTTTTTGTGTTTTTTTTTTTTTTTTATTTTTTTTTTATTTTGAGACAGGATCTCCCTATAGCCCCAGCTGTCCTGGAGCTCACTCTATAGACCAGGCTAGCCTTAAACTCACAGAGTTCTGCTTGCCTCTGCCTCCCGATTAGGCGTGCATCACCACACCCAGCTTAAAGCACCATGAGGATGCTGGGAATCAAACCTGAGTCCTCTGCAAGAGCAGTGGGCACTCTTAACCGCTGAGCCATCTCTCCAGCCCTGGTTCTAGTGTTTTTTGTTTTGTTTTGTTTTTTGTATTTTTGAGACAGGGTCTCCCTTTACTCCCAACTGGCCTGGAGCTCGCTATGTAGACCAGGCTGGCCTTGAACGCACAGAGATCCACCTGCCTCTGCCTCCCAGAGTGCTGAGATTAAAGGCGTGTGTCTCACACCTGGCGGTTCTAGCTTTTTTTTTTTTTATGTGTATGAATGTACTGTCTGCATGCAGGTGTGTGCTTCAATGTACTGTCTGCATGTAGGTCTGTGCACCCATGTTGTGCAATGCCGTGGAGGTCAGAAGAGGGTGTCAGATTCTCCTGGAACTGGAGTTCTCCTGGAATTAGAGTTGCAGATGCTTCTCAACCGCCATGTGGGTGCTGGGGATTGAAGCCGGGTCCTCTGCAAGAGCAGTCGGCGCTCTTAACTGCTAGGCCATCTCTCCAGCCCTGGTTCTAGCTTTTTTATGGGGGTCCTGTGCATTGAAGTCAGGTCCTCAGGCTTGCCAGCTAAGCCATCTTTCTAGCCTTTATTTTCACTTTAAAGAAAAAAAAAATTGCCTGGCATGGTGATGCACACCTTTAATACTAGCACTTGGGAGGTAGAGCCAGGTGTATCTCTGTGAGTTCAAGGCCAGCCTGGTCTACATAGCAAGTTCCAGGTCAGCTGGTGGAAATGTGAGCCACTGTGCGTATGTGTGTGTGTGTGTGTGTGTGTGTGTGTGTGTGTGTGGACAACTTGGAGAAGTAGGTTTTATCCTTTTACCATGTGGGTCCCAGGGATAGATCAGGTCATCAGTGTTGGTGGGAAGCACCATTGAGACTTCTTGCTGTGTGCCCCCCTTTATTTTTTTAAATATTTGTTTTTTATTTTATATGTATGTATGTATTGCCTGCATGTGTGTGAGTGCACCTATGTCATGCAGTGCCTTCAGAAGACAGAAGGGGATGTCACATCTCCTGGATCTGGAGTTATGGACAGTTGTTAGCTGTCATGTGGGTGCTGAGATTCGAACCCAGGTCTACTGTAAGAATAGCCAGTGCTCTTAACCGCTGAGCCATCTCTCTAGCCCCAGCACCCCCCTTTTTAAAATTTTCCTTTTTCATATCATCATGCAGAATTGAATGGACATTGTATATGTTTTCTTTATTTCAGATTTTGAGATACAGTGTGAAAATGGGGAGAATCCAAATCAAGACATGTTTGAGGATGTGGAATCACATGAGATGTTCTTGAAAATGCCTGGAGTGGAGGACGGTCAGCACTCTGATGGGGAGAGCGACTGTGGCTCTGGGGCCGCCCAGGGAAATGCCCCAGGTGAGGACCACAGTGACCTGCCATCCCAGGGCAGGGAAGTGGGCCAGCTCATAGGCCTTCAGGGCACGTACCTGGGTGAGAAGCCTTATGAATGTCCCCAGTGTGGGAAAACTTTCAGCCGGAAATCCCACCTTATCACACACGAACGAACCCACACAGGAGAGAAGTACTACAAATGTGATGAGTGCGGAAAGAGCTTCAGTGACGGCTCAAACTTCAGTCGGCACCAAACCACTCACACGGGAGAGAAGCCTTACAAATGCAGGGACTGCGGGAAGAGCTTCAGTCGGAGCGCAAACCTCATCACGCACCAGAGGGTCCACACGGGGGAGAAGCCTTTTCAGTGTGCTGAGTGTGGCAAGAGCTTCAGCAGGAGCCCCAACCTCATCGCTCACCAGCGCACCCACACGGGTGAAAAGCCGTACTCGTGCCCCGCGTGTGGAAAGAGCTTTGGCAACAGGTCCAGCCTTAACACCCACCAGGGCATCCACACGGGAGAAAAACCCTATGAGTGCAAAGAATGTGGGGAAAGCTTCAGCTACAACTCCAACCTGATCAGACACCAGAGAATCCACACTGGAGAGAAGCCATATGAATGCACTGACTGCGGACAGAGATTCAGCCAGAGCTCGGCTCTTATAACCCACCGGAGAACGCACACGGGAGAAAAACCCTATCAGTGCAGCGAGTGTGGCAAGAGCTTCAGCCGCAGCTCCAACCTGGCCACTCACCGGCGGACCCACATGGTGGAGAAGCCCTACAAGTGTGGGGTGTGTGCGAAGAGCTTTAGCCAGAGCTCCAGCCTGATCGCACACCAGGGCATGCACACGGGGGAGAAGCCGTATGAGTGCCGCACTTGCGGCGAGAGCTTCAGCTGGAGTTCCAATCTCATCAAGCACCAGAGGACTCACACCGGGGAGAAGCCCTACAGATGCAGCGAGTGTGCCAGGTGCTTCAGCCAGCGCTCGCAGCTAGTGGTGCACCAGCGGACCCACACGGGGGAGAAGCCCTACAAATGCCTCATGTGCGGCAAGAGTTTCAGCCGGGGCTCCATTCTGGTGATGCATCAAAGAGCCCATTTGGGAGACAAGCCTTATAGGTGTCCCGAGTGTGGGAAAGGCTTCAGCTGGAATTCAGTTCTCATTATACACCAGCGAATTCACACCGGGGAGAAGCCCTACAAATGTCCCGAGTGCGGCAAAGGCTTCAGCAACAGCTCCAATTTCATTACTCATCAGAGGACGCACATGAAAGAGAAACTGTACTGAAGTCAGGTGAAGCGAAGTGCTGAAGTGCGGGGGTGACCGCAGGGAGCTCTCCCAGTGCTCCCAAGTAGGATTCCTCTCTAAGAGCGGAGTTTTCCAGAACCATATCTTGTTCATCTTCATTTCACAGACAGTTATCTTGGTTGGACTGCAGTTCAAGAACAACGTGTAGGAGGTCTGGAAGTTGCATCTTTCTCTGTTCTATTAACTTTCGCGATTTGACTGCCCTCCCTCCCAATGCTTCTGTGCTTTAATTCTCTTAAAATGGGAAAATGTTTCTCTGTATGTAATAACAGCTTGGCCTATCACCTGAGCCGAGCCCTCAAAGAAATACTGGACACCCATTTTTGTGGTTCTGCGTGTTTTGCTGTCATTTGGTTTGGCTAAGGTGCCTCTGCCCCGTACTCCTGGTATCCCACGCTCCCTGCCCATGTCACTATTCCTGGCTTTGTGCCTGGAGGGTTTGGTTTCAGGTCAAGATGATAGGTCTTCTCCAATGCTGGATCATCCAAATGAAGGCAGAGCCCTTTTGGATTTCCTAAGAGTGTCACAAGTACAGAGTTTGAGGATGTATAGCCGACACCTTATGTCCTAGTCTTCTTCCATTGACAAGAGTGACAGTGTCTGCCAAAAAGGCGTAAACTGACTTGTGTGCATTTGTTTTTTCACACAGTTCTGTGTTAAGTTGGCTGTGGGTAGAACACACTTGTTCTCAGGTGATTTGTGTTTTGAGCATGAAGCTTCTGACCCCTGCCCCCTGGGTGTCTGGTAGATGGTAGTTTCTGTCTCATTGACAGGTGAAAGTTTGTTGTGTGCTGTGTAACCATTTCTAAATTTCTCTATGCATTCATTTACTCTCTGTTCATGTTTTACACACACATACACACACACACACACATTGAGACACGGTCTCGTATAGCTCATGCTGGCCTCAAACTCAACTGCGTGTCTGAGGATGACTTGGAGTTGACCCTCCTGCCTCTCTCCTTCCCAAGTGCTGGGATTGTAGGCCTGTGTCACCATGGCTGCTTTGTGCAGTGCTGCATACTGAACCCAGGGCCTCATGCATGCCAGGCAAGCACACTGCCCAGAGTTACAGTCTCAGCCTTTTTTCATTGTGCATGTGTGCCGTGCGTGCAGGTGTGTTGTTTGTATATGTAACTCCTTGAGGCTTAGGGTATCATTCTTGTGATGCTGTCCATCTTGGTGTGGTTTTTTTTTTTTTTTTTTAGACAGTCTGTTGTTCATACTCTGTCTCCCCCCAGC
>VZQC01002452.1:1794005-1819498 GCA_009823505.1 Rhizomys pruinosus
TCTCTCTCTCTCTCTCTCTCTCTCTCTCTCTCTCTGTCTCTTTCTGTCTCTCTCTTTCTCTCTTTTTCCTTCTCTTGATAGGTATCACTATATAGAGTTCCTGGCTGGCCTGGAGCTCACTATGGAGACAAAGCTAGTCTGGAGTTCACAGAGGTTGGTCTGCCTATGTCTCCTGCGTGATGGAATTAAAGGCATGCATCATCACTATGACCAGCTCCTTCTGTCTGAGATTTGAGTCTTGCTCTGTAGCTAGGCTGGCCTTAAATCCATAGCAATCTCCTGCCTCAGCTTCTCAGGTATTGAGATTACAGTCATGAACTAGGCATTCAATTTTTTTTGTTTGTTTGGCTTTTTGAGACTGGGTAGCTGCAGCCCCAGCTGTCCTGGAACTTGCTATGTAGACCAGGCTGGCCTTGAACTCCGCCTGCCTCTGCCTCCCAAGTGCTGGGATTAAAGGGTGTGCACCACCATGCCCCGCTTCAAATGTATTAATAAAGCCATAAGAAAGTGGGCATGGTGACTCACACCCATAATCTCAACACTTAAGAGATGGAGGCAAGCCGGGCTTGGTGATGCATGACTTTAATCCTAGCACTTGGGAGGCAGAGGCAGAGGCAGAGGCAGAGGCAGAGGCAGGCAGATCTCTCTGAGTTCAAGGCCAGCCTGGTCTACAGATGAGTTCCAGGGCAGCTGGAGCTACAGGAAGACCCTGTCTGGAAAAGACCAAAAAAAAAAAGATGGAGGCAGGAGGATCAGTAGTTCAAGGCCACCCCGACTACGTATCTAGTTTGAGGTGAGTCTATGCTACATAACAAAAAATGTCTTAGGCAGGCAAGAAGTGCCAGAGAATAAAGGCTCTAGCCATCAAGGCTGACAACCTGTGTTCAGCTTCTAAAGTCCACAGGTTGGAAAGAGGAAAACTGACTTCTGCAAGATATCCTCTGATCTCCAGATTCACACAGTGACACTTGTGTGCCCCTACCCCGCAAAATAAAATATTTTTGTCTTTTTGGAGACAGGATCTCCTTGTAGCCCCAGCTGTCCTGAACTATGTAGACCAGGCGGGCCTTGAACTCAGAGATCTACCTGCCTCTACCTCCTGAGTGCTGGGATTAAAGGTGTGCACCACCATGCCCAGCTAGTGACTCTCTCTCTTTCTGTCTCTCTGTCTCTGACTCTCTGATGCTTCTCTTAATGATGCCATTCATAACAGTTTGGAACAAGTTGTTTGCTGTACAAACTACTTAAAAGGGAAGTTCTCATTTTATGTTTTATATTTTCTTTCTCCAAAAGAGGACTATTTGATTTCCACATTATCTGAAGATGATCTCTATGCCTTTTCAGTTCTAAAGGACAGGGACTAGTGGGAACAGTGAGAGAATGGATGTTAGAACTTTGTCCCACCTTGTTGGTCCCTAAGGCAGTTTTGTGGAACTCCTGGGCTGATCCAACTGGTCAGGAAAAGGGTCTGGAAGCTAGTGCTGTGTGATGCCTGAGTTTCCATATAAGTTGCCTTATAACTCCTGATCCTAAGATCAGAGAGAGAAATCTTCAAGGCCCAGTGTCATAACTAGCCCTTCTTGTCATCCTGTCCTATTCTTCCCTGGCCTCTCCACTGGCTGCTCTTCCTGTGGGTAGCCACAGCTTCGCCTCTCATGGCTTGAGTTTTGGAATTTTAAGAGTGTGTGTGTGTGTGTTGGATGAGGAGCACGGTAGAGATGAAGCCTCACCATGACAGGCAAGGGGCCAACTCTCAGCTCCATACTAACAGAACTTGGGTCCAAACTTTCACACTGCACACGGGATGAACAGCTCTGCCCTCTGCAGAACTGAAAACCCTCAGAAACGGGTGAGACCAGCCTGTCAGGTTTCTGACCACCACCCCCTTCTTCTTGTGGTAGTGACTGCCAAATCCCAGTCTCACCTGTACAAGGCCCTGCCCCTCATCGATGGCTCACTGGAAGCAGTAGGTGTCCGAAATGCCCTCATATTTCATTGGTTAATGCTGTCAGTCTGATTACTGAGGTCTTTGGGTAATGTAGTAGCCATTGAGTCCTTCTAAGGCTCATGGTTCCCCTTCAGGGGTTTACCAGGTTCGGCTGGCCTGGGCAGGGCACGTCCTTCATGGGTCCTTCATGGGTACCATGGGGATGGGAACAGGGGCTTGCTGCTCATTGGGCCTGAGCAGCCTATCCCTGGTTCTACCAACACACTCAGGTCCTCAGGCCTGAATTTGCCATCAAGAAGTTTCCAGTTGGTAGGTGCCCATGGAACTCTGCTGGCCAGTCACCTGCCACAAAGAGTTCAGTCTTTATTCACTTCCTGGTCCCAAGGAGGAAATTCCTCAACTGAGGTTCCCTCTATCCAGGTGTGTCAAGTTGAACACTGAAGGTACCCAGCACAGGAGTAAAGAATAGTAAGTAGAGCCGGGCGTGGTGGCGCATGCCTTTAATCCTAGCACTCGGGAGGCAGAGGCAGGCAGATCTTTGTGAGTTCAAGGCCAGCCTGATCTACAGAGTAAGTTCCAGGACAGCTGGGACTACAGGGAGACCCTGTCTCGAAAAGACCAAAAAAAATAAAAAATAAAAAAATAGTAAGTAGTTGATGCTGGTCTCTAATGGAGAATTCTAGGGGAGCATGCACAGTAAACTTTCAACTTATTGGTCTTTTTGAGTCGGGGTCTCCCTGTAGCCCCAGCTGTCCTGGAACTCGCTCTGTAGACCAGGCTGGCCTTGAACTCACAAAGATCTGCCTGCCTCTGCCTCCCGAGTGCTAGGATTAAAAGCGTGTGCCACCACGCCCAGCTTGTATTTTTTTTTAATGTATTAGCTCCTCTTTTAAAACATTTCTAATTTTTGTGTGCCTGCTTGTCTGTATGTGTATCACGTGTGTATGTATTGCCCTTAGAGACAGTTGTGAGCATCTTTGTCATGGGTGTTGGGAATTGAACTCTTCCCCTCTGTAAGAACAGCAAGTGCTGGACTGGAGAGATGGGTCAGTGGTTAAGAGCACTGGCTGTTCTTGAAGGGGACCCAGGTTTGGTCCCCAGCAACACATGGTGGTTCACAAGTGAAACTCCAGCTCCAGGGAATCTGACACTCTCTTCTAGCCTCTGTGGGGCACTGCACATGTGGTGCACAGGCAGGCAAAACACTCATTAAAAAAAAAATAAAAAAAAAAAACTCATACACATAAAATGAATAAATTTAATTCTAAAACCAGCAAGGGGCTGAAGAGATGGCCTAGTGGTTAAGAGCGCCGACCGCTCTTACAGAGGACCCGGGTTCGATCCCCAGCACCCACATGGCAGCCGAGAACCGTCTGAAACTCCAATTCCAGGAGAACTCCAGTTCCAGGGGAATCCAAGACCCTCTTCTGACCTCCGCGGCATTGCACGACATGGGTGCACAGACCTGCATGCAGACAGTACATTCATACACATACAGAAATAAATAAAATTAAATTAAAAAAAATTAAAAGTCTGAAAGCCTTTAAAAAAAAAATAAACCAGCAAGTGCTCTTAACTGCTGAGCCATCTCTCCAGTCCTGATTTATTTTATTTTCGTGTATGCCATATGTGTGCGGGTGCCCCTGGAAGAATATCAGATCCTTTAGAGCTGGAGTTATAGGCAGTTGTTAGCCCCTCAGTGTGGGTGCTGGGAACAAAAATCAGGTCCTCTAGAAAAGCAGTAAGTGCAGTGCTGTTAACAACTGAACCATATCTCCATCCACAAATGCATGTTGCATATCCACTTGCACTGGATTCTGGGTAAAATGGGGTTCCAAGAACAAAGTGCCGCTTTTGTAGATGTTCCTCCTTGGGGGACAGCACAACACAGGAGAGGGGATAATAGAAAAAATTTGAACCTCATGCCTCCCAGGATTGAGACGATTGCTGCTTGGCTCTTACTCTGACCTCTGTGGGCACTGCACAGCACAGGTACAAATGCAGGCAATGTATTCATACACATAAAAATAATAAAATATTTTTTTAATTTATTTTTATGTGAATGAGTGTTTTGCCTACACATGTGTGTTTGTACCATGTGCATGCCTGGTGCCCAAAGAGGCCAGAAGAGGGTGTCAGATCCCTTGGAGCTCAAGTTACAGATGGTTGTGAGCCTCTATGTGGATGCTGGGAACTGAACTTGGGTCCTCTGTAAGTGTTCTTATCCACTGAGCTACTCTCCAGCCCCCCAAGAGTACATTTTTGCATAGCCAGGTGTGGTGGCTTTAATCCCAGCACTTGGGAGGCAGAGGCAGGCCAATCTCTGTAAGTTCGAGGCCAGCCTGGTCTACATACTGAATTCCAGGACAGCTGGGGCTACCGGAAGACCATTTTAAAAAGCCCCCCCCCCACCAGGCGTGGTAGCCCACGCCTTTAATCCTAGCACACGGGAGGCAGAGGGAGGCAGAGGCAGGCGGATCTTTGTGAGTTCAAGGCCAGCCTGGTCTACAGAGAGTTCCAGGACAGCTGGAGCTACAGGGAGACTCTGTCTCAAAAAGACCAAAAAAAAAAAAAAAGCTCCCCCCAAAGACTACATTTTTGCCTGCTAAAATTAAACTCTTTGATCAGCTATTTTACTACTGTGTCCCATTTGAATTCTTCTCTTTTGGGAGCACAAGAACTGAGAGTGCTCCTGGGATGGAGCCTGGAGAAAACTCAAGACCTCCCCACAGCGTTGCTCCTTACAGATTCATACTGTGTCTTATTCTGCAATACCCAGTAGTTATGGAGACAAGTAGCTAGAGAAGGTGGACAGTTTTCGGTCTGTATATGAGCTCTCTGAACTCATCCCCCAGGATGGATACTTTGGGTTTTCTCAGCCTTAAGTAAACTGCAATGCAAACACAACTTCAAGCCCCCTACTTTCTTTTTTAATATAAAATTTATTTAACTTTATTTTATGTGTATGAGTGTATTGCCTGCATGTATGTTAAGTATACTTATGTTATAAAATTCCCAAAGAGGACAGAAGAGAGCATCAGATCTCCTGGAACTGCAATTGTTAGAGATGGTTGTTAGCCACCATGTGGGTGCTGGAATTTGAACCTGGGTCTGCAAGCACAGCCAAGTGCTTTTTACTATTTTTTTTATTGAAGTTTTGTGCATTTCCTACACCACTTCTCAGTTCAATCCAGACTCATTTCCCCCTCAATGCTCCCTGCCCCTCCCAAGTTCATGCAGTCTGCCATACATGTCCTGCTTCCCCTTCTGAGGCTTTTCAAAGTTTTTCATAGCAGAAGATTATTTTGGGGGAGGAAGAACTCTACTGCTTCAGTTTCCTGTCCCAGTTCTTTTGTTGTATTGTTCCAATCGGTATTGTTTCAACATATGCATTTATACATGTCACAAATGTACTAAAATCATGTCATCTGAAAATAAACTATGTTATTTCCNGCCCCAGCTGTCCTGGAACTCACTCTGTAGACCAGGCTGGCTTTGAACTCACAAAAATCCGCCTGCCTCTGCCTCCCAAGTGCTAGGATTAAAGGCATGCGCCACCACACCCAGCTAGAGTTCACTTTGTACTGTGCATCTCTGCTTCTAGGACTTCAGCAGAAATTCCACTGAGTGACGCGACTGAAGGTGGCTTACAAGCGAGATGGTGGAGTGCTTCAGAGCACAGTCGCAAGGTTCTTTGAGCTGAACAATGGCTATAGCTGTGAACCCAAAGATCCAGGTTCCTCAAGTACAAAAAGAGCTTCAGGTAATGGAACTGAAAGATATTCATGGGAAACTGGAAAATTTCCTTTAAGGCAATGACTCTGGGTCAGCGACCTCCTGCCAAAGCTTTTGGCAGTTTCCATATCAAGAAACATCAGGACCTTATGACGCCTTTATCCAATTGTGGAAGCTCTGTTGGTAGTAGTTAAAACTAAAGAACTGCCAAACATGGTGGCACATGCCTATAATCTCAGCACTTGGGAGGCAGAGGCAGGCAGAGGCAGGCAGATCTCCGTGAGTTCAAGGCCAGCCTGGTCTACACAGTGAGTCCAGGAGAGCTAGGGCTACAGGGAAAATTTGTCTCAAGACCAAAAAACAAAAAAAACAAAAAAACAAACAAAAAAAAAACACAAAAACAAAAACAAAAAACCCTAAAGAACTATTCAAAAGAGCAGATCTGGGGCTGGAGAGCTGGTTCAGTGGTTAAAAGTACTGGCTGCTCTTGCAGAGGACCCAGGTTTGCTTCCCAGCATCCACATGGTAGCTAACAACCGTCCATAATTCCAGTTTCAGGGGGTCTGAGGCCCTCTTCTAGGATCCACAAGTTTGGACACATGGGTGCATTTACTTACATGCAAACAAAACACTCATATGCATAAAATAAAAATAAGTCGGGCTGGAGAGATAGCCTAGCGGTTAAGAGCACCGACGCTCTTGCAGAGGACCCGGGTTCGATCCCCAGCACCCACATGGCGGCTAAGAACCGTCTGTAACTCCAATTCCAGGAGAACTCCAGTTCCAGGGGAATCCGAGACCCTCTTCTGACCTCCGCGGCATTGCACGACACGGGTGCACAGACCTGCATGCAGACAGTACATTCATACACATACAAAAATAAATAAATAAATAAATAAATAAATAAATAATAAAAAAAAATTAAAAAAAAAATAAAAATAAGTCAAAAAATTTTTGAAGAACCGATACTAGAGTTGCTTATTTAGGAACTTTTTTTTTTTACTCCTGGAGGGCAACTTCCTGCAGCTGCTCCGCTCCTGCACCCCCAGCGCCTCACCTTCCTTTCCCGACACTTCACTATAAACTTCAAGTAAATTACCTGGCCAGACTCTCACTGACTGCTACAGTTTGGCAATACTTTTCAGCAAAGCAGCATTTAAATTCATATATCAAGTCTACCATTTTCTAAATTACTCACTGCTTTTACTTGGTGAAGTGCTACAACTTAGCCAGTGTTGTGCTGGTAATCCAGCTCTCTGGGGAAAACAAAGCTCTACTTTGTAACATTTGCCAATTTCTGAGATGTAAATATTCCTACCCATAGGCAATTTCAAGCTATCAGTGTGACATCACCCAGCAGAGCTGGGAAGAGATCTACAGAACCAACTTTTAGGAGGGGGCACAAGTGACTGAGAGCCCTCAGAAAATGGGAAGAAGGATCACACCATGAATCTTCAAATTCCTCCAAACCAACATTCTCTCATTTTCACTACTAAGTAATAAGTGAATTCACTTCAAGCTGGGTTTAGTGTCACATACTTGTAGCCAAACTACTCAGGAAGGTGAGGGTTGGGGGGGAGCACTTGAGCTCAGCAGGCTTCATAACATCATAGGCCCCATAGGAAAGGAAAAATAAACCTATATCTGAATCTATATTGCATGGCCAGTAACTCAAGGAGGCTGAAGAAAGACTGCAAGTTTAAGGCCAGCTTGAACTTTTAAACTGGGCTCCTATCTTAAAAATAATAAATAAAATAAAAATAAGATTCATTTATTTTAAAATTTTTGTTAAATGCTTATTGCAAAATCTTGCCTCAGTGCTGTACAAAGAAGTGTGTGGCTCCCCATTCATATACTGAAACGTCAATCCCCAGTGTGACTAAGTTTGGAGGTACAGTCTAGGAAGTAATTAAGGTTATATGAGGTCATAAGGATGGGACCCTTACCCAATAGGATTGCTGGCCTTACTATCAAGAGGAATAGAGAGCTCACTCCTGTCTTCTACCAGGACACACAGTGATGGTCAAGTGAGCACCCAGGGCTGCAGCCAGGAAAAGAGGCTGGGAATGGAGTCTGCCCTGCAGCACTCACACCCACTCATGGAGTCTGCCCTGCAGCACTCACACCCACTCATGGAGTGTGCCCTGCAGCACTCACACCCACTCATGGAGTCTGCCCTGCAGCACTCACACCCACTCATGGAGTCTGCCCTGCAGCACTCACACCCACTCATGGAGTCTGTCCTGCCAGCACTCACACCCACTCATGGAATCTGCCCTGCCAGCACTCACACCCACTCATGAAGTCTGCCCTGCCAGCTCTCACACCCACTCATGGAGTCTGCCCTGCAGCACTCACACCCACTCATGAAGTCTGCCCTGCCAGCACTCACACCCACTCATGAACACGCAGACAGAAAGGGGGAAAAAGGAAAAGAGAAAACTTTTATTTTAAAAAGGGCTTGGTGCTGGGTATGGTGACACAAACCTTTAATCCCAGCACTTGGTGGGCAGAGGCAGACAGATCTCTATGAGATCAAGGCCAGTCTGGTCTACATAGCAAGTTCCAAGCCAGCTGGGCTATAGGGAGACCCTGTCTCAACAAAATAAAGAGAAAATAATCACAGAAGAAAAAAAAAAAACTAATTAAATAACTCCATCAGTCAACCAGCTTGGCCTGTTACTGGGGTGATTTGCATTGATGCTTACATTGTTTCCTTCTGTGAAAAAGGTCACACCCATATTTACCTTCATGTGCTTTCCTGCTTCTCACTATGGAGCTGTGAAGAACGCTGGGACTCAGCATTGTCACTTTACGTCTGGGGAGATGGGTCTCCCTGAGCCATTAGTAGCTTCTAACCAGTCTCCTGTGCCACTACTTTCTAATACTTTACTTCCGACATTCCCCACAGCCTTGGGAGGTAGTCACTACTGTCCTCATTTTACAGGTAAAACAGGCCAAGAAAGGCTGGCTAAGTTGCCCAAGGCCAACAGCTATGTGGTCACTGGGGTCCTGCCCAGTGCCTTGCCCGTCAGGAAGCAGCTCCTCCTCCCCCTCCTCCCCCTCCTCCTCCCAGAGGCTCAGGAGGGGAAAGACTAGTCAGCAGGAGGCCCGGAGGTCCACCCAGTCCCACACATGCAGAGAGGCGTCACTTGCTGCAGATAACAAAGTCCTGGGTTTGCAAGGGTGCCAGGTATGGGTGGTGACCAATGGAGCAGGGTAGGCCTCATCTCCATCTAGGAAGATGTGGCCCCTGTGAGTGAAGAGAGGCTCGACTTGGCTTCTCTTTCCATCCCAAGATGTAACATCATAGATCTGGACTGTCCCATCAAATCCTGAAGAACACAGAAGAGACAGGAGTGACCTACATGCTGCGAACACTTCCTACTCTGACTTCCTCTGTGACAAGACACTTAGAGGCCAGCCATGTGGACAGCTACATCTGCCCCAATGCTGCCTGCTGAGGACTTCTGGGCATGTCTGATGCACATCTGTGCTATGCCTGTCGTGTTCCAGGCCAGAGATGGATCCCTGATATGAGCTATCTTTGTTGTGTGTGTGTACATGTGGTGAACGTCTGTGTGGGAGAGGGTGTACATGTGGGGGGCTGCACATGTGTGTGCAGGTACGCAAGGAGACAAGGTCAACCTTTGATGTGGTTCCCCAGGGACTGTCTTCCATGTTTTGACCCAGGGTCTCTCTCATTGACTTGGAGCTCACCAATTCAGCTAAGCTGGCTGGCCAGCAAGCCGCAGGGATTACAATGTAGCACATGCCACCACACCCAGCTTTTCTACATGGTTCTGAGGATCAAAATTTGCATCCTCATGCTTGATGGCAAGCACTTTACTGAGCTATGCCCCCCACCCCAACATGCACTATCTTTAATCCTTAGAACTGGATCTCAGCAGGAAATAGAGGCATAAAAGATCATATTCAAGCCCCTTCAATCTGCTCCAAGTTCCAATCCCTCTATCTCTGGATCCTCAGCTGATAGCCTTGTCTGCCCCCTTTAGAGAATTTAAAGGCAGTAAGGCCAGTTAAGGCTAGTAATCTGGTCACCCTGAGCCCTAGCCACCCCCACCCCACTGCTCCCTCTGCGCAGTGTGGTTCTTCTGGGCTTGATTTTTTTTTTTTATCTTTTTTTTTTGCGTCTTTTTGAGACAGGTCTCCCTGTAGCCCCAGCTGCCCTCTAACCCTCATCTGCCTCAGACCAGGCTGGCCTTGAACTCACAGAGATCCACCTGCCTCTGCCTCCCAAGTGCTAGGATTAAAGGCGTGCGCCACCACGCCCGGCTCTTCTGGGCTTTCTGAACACTGGCTCCTTCCCTCCTGTGCTCTCAATATTCTCTCAGTCCCTCTGCTCAACAGACCCTTCCCACTGACTTCTACATGCCTCCACTCAACAAGCCCATGCACTGAGATTCCCAAACTCCAGGAACCTGCTGCCCTAGCTGGCTTGCTATAGCTCAAACACAAGCAGCCAAAAAGCTCACTGAGATCCTACGGCCTCTTTCTGGTGCAGTCTCATGACTGTTCCAGATCTTACTAACTATGGGCCCCTCAACAGACCTTCTGAACTCTCTGCTAGGCTTGGAAGGGCTGCTGCCAATGGATGCAAGGTGAACAGCCTTTGAGGAACCTGGAGACCCGGGCAACCTGAACTTCTGCAGCCAGATTTATTATGGGCTACAACATTGCTTCCTGAGCACTGTACCATCCCCCAGAAAGTGAGAACATGTAACAGACATACATTCTGCCCAGCAGTACCTGAAATGGCCAAGCAGGTGTCCAGGCCTGGAGCCCAAGTCACTTGTAACAGCTCTGGGTTAGGGCTAGGTCTGGGCACTGGGCACTGGGCAGAGCTCACAGGCTGGCAGAGATTCCGGGCATCAAAGAGACGAAGCTGCCCATCTGAGCCAAGGCTGGCAATGCAGGGCCCAGGGCCTTGTCCCTTGTCCTTAACTTCTGCACACCAATTCACTCCATGAGACTCAGGGCTAAGGCTGAGAGGCTCCAATGGTGCCCACTTCTGGCGGGTGTCCACAAGCCCCAGCCGGCCCGAGGTGCCACAAAAAGCAAAGGTGTCTGCGTCTAGGACCTGCAGGCTACTCAGCTCCTCACTGTCACTGACACCTGGAAGGCAGAAGGCAAAGCAGCAAAGGGGCTACAGTCAGGTGGATCTGGCAGAGGAGCAGGACCAGCTGGTGGCACCAGGCCTGGGCAGAGCAGGCCAGGTTCCCCTTCCCTTCATCCTGTCACAGTCTGCTCTGCTGGGCAGGCGCAGGGCCATGGGAACTACCTCTTCCCTTCGCGTGACGGTCCCTGGAGGCCAGGGTTTGTTCTTTAGTCTCCACATTTCCCAGCATCTGGTGCAGAGGCCTGACTTATGTCTAGAACATGGCTCAGAAAGGCTGAGGGGTGGAGTTGTCTGGAGGAGCTGGCGAGGGACACACTGCTGCAGTACCTGAGCTGTACGTGACCTTCTGGGATTCCAGATCCACAGTCCTCAGCCCACTGAGCCGCACTCCATGGAGGACTCCAGGTGCCAAGGAGGAGAAGACGGCAAGCCGGTGCCAGAGACTCTCCTCTTTTTCATGTACAGCAATAGTGCTGACAGCTTTAATGGCATCTGAAGAAAAAAACAGAAGACACTGAAGTGCAGAATGTTAGTGGGGCCTGACCAGAAATCATCTCCCAGATTAAGAGATCAAGAAAGAAAGAGAACCAAGAGCTGAAGAGAGGATGTTGAGACAGACACCCTGGGTTGTATTTATATTTTGAACGAATGCATTGCTGAAGTCACTTGCACCTTCAGCGAAAATAACAAGTACTGAGTTCATGAACTAGTGATGCTTCTTCTAAAATATGTCGTGTGACTTCGAGCAACTTGCCAAAATCTGGTAATGAAAGGTTACACTGCAGTGTTGCTAACTTATGCCATAAATCAGAAAACAAGGGTCACCTCTTTATACAAAACAGAACAAAGCCATACCTGGCCTCTTAAAGTAGAATAAAAATTTAAGTGTTTTTTTTCATTTTTATATATTATTTATTTATTTTTTATGTGTATGAATGTACTGTCTGCATGTAGGTTTGTGCACCCATGTCATGCAATGCCGCGGAGGTCAGAAGAGGGCGTCGGATTCCCCTGCAACTGGAGTTCTCCTGGAATTGGAGCTATAGACAGTTTTCGGCCACCTTGTGGGTGCTGGGGATTGAACCCGGGTCCTCTGCAAGAGCAGTTGGCACTCTTAACCGCTAGGCCATCTCTCCAGCCCCATATAATTTATTTTTTTAGTTGTGTGTGTGCATGTGTGCGCACCAAAGTGCACACATGGAGGTGAGAGAACTCACAGGAGTCAGTCATCTCTTTTTTTTAAAGGGTGTTAGAGCCCCTGGAACTGGAGTTACAGATGATTAAGCCACCTCGTGGGTGCTGGGAATTGAATCCGGGTCCTCTGCAAGAGCAGCCAGTACTCCTATCTGCTGAGCCATCTCTCTAGCCCTCAGTTCTCTCCTTTACCATGTGGGTCCTGGGAATCAAATTCAGGTTGTCAGGCTTGGCAGCAAGTGCCATTACCTGCTAAGACACCTTGTCAACTTAGGTTTTAGTGTGCCCTGGGACTGGAGTTAAGGATAGGTGTTAATTGCCACGTGGGTGCTGGGAACCAAACCCAGGTCATCTGTAAGAGCACTAAGTGCTCTTAACCACTGAGCCATCTCCCCACCCCCCCCCACCCCTTTTTTGAGTTTTTGCCACAGCTGGCCTGGAACTCAACTATATCGACCAGACTGGTCCCATCTCACAGAAATCTGCCTGCCTCTGTCTTCTGAGTGCTGGCATTAAAGGCATCCAGCACCATACCTGGCTTTTCAGGTTTTTTTTTTCCCCCTTCGTTTTTGAGATAGGATCTTACTATGTAGCTATGGCTGATCTCAAACTGTTGATGCCTCCGCCTCCCAGTGCATACTCTACCATGCTCAGATAAGTTTTACTTTTTGTTTCAGCCTGGCTGCAGACTGGTACTCATCTCTGTATTCTATATCCTTTGATGCTTCTCTCTCCTCTCCTCTCCTCTCCTCTCCTCTCCTCTCCTCTCCTCTCCTCTCCTCTCCTCTCCTCTTCTCTCTCTCTCTCTCTCTCTCTCTCTCTCTCTCTCTCGGTCTTTTTGAGACAGGGTCTCCCTGTAGTCCCAGCTGTCCCGGAACACACTATGGAAGCCAGTCTTAGCCTTTGACTCTCAGAGATTCTAATTCCTCCTCGGGCTCCCAACGTGCTTGGATTAATGGGCGTGCACTCACCAAGGGTTGCACCCAGCTGTGCTTTTTTTTTTTATATTTTTTTTTTTTGGATGCTATCTTAAGTTTGCTCATCATAACAGTTTTTGGAACAAGTTGTTTGCTGTACAAGCTACTTAAAAGCGCAGTTCTCATTTTATGGTTTTATATATTTCTTTCTCCCAGAAGAGGACTCACTATTTGATTTCCACATAATCTGAAGATGATCTCTATGCCTTTTCAGTTCTAAAGGACAGGGACTGGTGGGAACAGTGAGAGAGTGGTTGTGAGAATGACACACAAATGACTTAGCAAGTACACAGCAGCAAGTTCTCTCCAGACAGTTCCCCTGCAGCACAGGCACAGAGGGACATGGCAGGGTCCCAGGGCCAGGGAACTCTCAGGGAACTTCACCTACACTTCTCCCTACAGGAGCTGAATGAAGCACTTGCCTCAAACACAACAGCTGAGCCATAGGGCCATTAGCTGATCTCTAGGGGGTACCCATGAGGCTGCAGTGGAAGCTGCTCCAGCATAGTCTGCCTGATCTCACGGGTGACACTTCCCTTTCCCTTTCGTCTCCTTCAGGCTGATTCCAAGGAGCCTGAGGCCAGTTCTCTCAGGACCTGCTACTCTGAGCCACTTCTCAGCTGCTGGGAGAAAGGAAGAGACCTACTTCGAAGGTTCAGTGAGGGCTGAAATATAGCTCAGGGGGAGAGCACTTGCCTGGCATGTCTGAGGCCCCGGTTCCCTCTCCACTAAAATAAATAAGGGGCTGGAGAGATGGCTCAGCGGTTTAGAGCAATGACTGCTCTTGCAGAGGACCCAGGTTCGTTTCCCAGCACCCACATGGTGGCTAAGAACCATCTTTAAGCCAGGCTATGGTGGCGCATGTCTTTAATCCTAGCACTCATAATCAAGTTCATAGCTAAATAAGTAATAACTCATCGATAAACAGAGCAACAAACCAAACCAACAAGAGGCCACAGAGGCAGGTGGATCTCTGTGAGTTCAAGGCCATCCTGGTCTACATAGCGAGCTCCAGGCCAGCTGGGACTAAAGGGAGACCCTGTCTCAAAAAGACCAAAAAAAAAAAAAAAAATCCAAAACTCAATCACTCTTAATCCCCTTTATGCACCCCTCCCTACTGGCACCTCCACTGGAATTCATACTTCGCATTTGTGGGCTATAGGTAGACCATGTCTCAAAAGGACAAAAGATTGGGTTCTGCGGCCCACTTCCCCAGTTCCATGCTGAGCTTCTCCTGGCTTTGGTTTGCATGGGTCTTATGTATGCTGACACCATTGCTGTAGGTTCATTACGAGTAGGGTCCAAGGAGCTTGAAGGATTCTATTTCCATATGGTCCTGATTCACCTCTCTGGCTCTTACAATCTTTCTGCCTCCTCTTCCCAAATGGTCCCTGAGCCCTGGGTGAGTGAAGCTTAATATAGGACACCTGTCCACGGACCCACACTCTTCAGACTCCCGTCCATGGACCCACATTCTTCAGACTCCCAGTCTCCACAGATTGGCCATCTTTTGAGTTCTTGGCCCTCTGTTGCATGAGGGAGCTTCCTTAATGAGAATTAAGAATTCATGACTGTCCTCTTGCTACTTTTCTTACACAACCCAGGACCACGTGCCCAGCAGTGGCAGCCCTCACCATGGACTATGTACCCTCCTACATCATTTAGCAATCAAGAAAATGCCCAAAGACATGCCTACCCACTAATCTGAGGGAGGAATTCATCATTTGAGGTTCCCTCTTCTCAGGTGTGTCAAGTTGACAACCAAGATTAGCCATATAACATGGAAAAAAATGCAACTTTCATACACTGCTAGTAGGAAAAGACATAAAATCATTTCGTAAAATTTTCGTTTCTTGGGGCTGGAGAGATGGTTCTGTGGTTAAAAGCACCTACTGCTCTTGCAGAGGACCAGGTTCGATTTCCGGCACCCACATGGCAGATGAGAACCATCTTTAACTCCAGTCCCAGGGGAATCCGACACCCTCTTTTGACCTCCACAGCATTGCATGACACAGGTGCACCAACCTACACGCAGACAGTACACTCATACACATAAGAAATAAATAAATTTCGCTTCTTAAAAACAAGAGGGATGGCCTAGCGGTTAAGAGCGACGACCGCTCTTGCAGAGGACCCGGGTTCGATCCCCAGCACCCACATGGCGGCTGAGAACCGTCTGTGACTCCGGTTCCAGGAGAACTCCAGTTCCAGGGGAATCCGAGACCGTCTTCTGACCTCCGCGGCATCGCACGACACGGGTGCGCAGACCTGCATGCAGACAATACATTCATACACATAAAAATAAATAAATAAATAAAAATTAAAAAAACAAAACAAAACAAAAAAAAAAACAAGAACCACATTTTTACCCCATAATCCAGAATTCCATTGTTTAGATGTCTACCCAAGAAAAATGAAAATATATGTCCACATCAAGATTTGTAAGTTAAAGTTCTTTGCAGCATTCCTGATAGGCCAACGTGGATCCAACGACTGGTGAATGAATGGAGAGAACAATGTGGTAATCCATACAATGGAATAAATGACCAGTCTAAAAAGGAACAAATCACTGATACATGCTATAATGTGTCGAACTTAAAATGCAGATGCTAAGATGAAGCCAGACACAGAGAACACATGTAAGATACCACTGATAAGAATTTTTCCAGAACAGGCAAATCTATTATAAAGTACATTAAAGTTTATCTGGGGCAGAGTATAGGATTGCAATTAATAGTAAATAGCATACAAGATCTTATAGAGGTGATGAAAATGTTCTAAAACTGACTTATCTCAATGGCTGAAAAACCTAGAACTATACACTTGAAATGGATGAATTTATGATAGGTAAAATATACCTAAAAAAATTATTAAAACAACAACAAAGGGCTGGAGAGATGGCTCAGCGGGTTAAGAGCACCAACTACTCTTGCAGAGGACCCCGGTTCGATTCCCAGCACCCACATGGTGGCTAAGAACCGTCTTTAAGCCGGGTGTAGTGGCGAATGCCTTTAATCCTAGCACTCAGGAGGCAGAGGCAGGCGGATCTCTGTGAGTTCAAGGCCAGCCTGGTCTACAGAATGAGTCCCAGGCCAGCTGGGACTAAAAGGGAGACCCTGTCTCAAAAAAGAAAAAAAAAAAAAAAAAAACCACCACCACCACCACCACCAAAATCTACCATATGCATAAGAGACACAGAGAACTGGGAGCTAGCCAGGCATGGTGACACACACCTTTTTCGGGAGGCAGAGGCAGGCAGATTTTTGTGAATTCAAGGCCAGTCTGTTCTACATAGTGAGTTCCAGGCCAACTGGGGCTAGAGAGAAACTCTGTCTCAAAAACACCGAAAAACACAAACACAAAAACAAAAAACAAAAACAAACAAAAAACCTGAGAACTATCACACAGAGAAACGACAAGGAAACTGTATGAGGTCAGTGATCCCAGGAAGCAAATGAGCACAAGAAACTTCCTCTGTTACAGTGAGGCTTGGGAGACGCCAGCAGCCGCTGGGCCATCTCTAGGGAGTTTTGCAGTTAGGCAGTATGAAGCGGCACACTTCCTGCGGAAGAAGGGATGGAATGAATGGCTGGGTTAGGCCAGACAGTTGCATGCTTTAGTGCAGACCTGACAGAGACCCACAAGCCTACTACTGGAGGGAATGCTGTTCTCCACAAGGACCTGCCCACCACTCCCAGAGGGGGGCAGGAAGGGCTTTTTGTTCCTTCTCTGGGCCTGTTGGGAAGTAGTGTGATTTCTTTGAATGAGACACTGGCCAGTGACCCTTACCCTCACTTGTCATTTTCTTTCTTTTTTTTTTTTATTTTTTTTAAAAAATTTATTTTGTATGTGTATGAATGTACTGTCTACATGCAGGTCTGTGCACCTGTGTCGTGCAATGCCACAGAGGTCAGAAGAGGGTGTCGGATTCCCCTGGAACTGAAGTTCTCCTGGAATTGGGAGTTACAGACAGTTCTCAGCCGCCATATGGGTGCTGGGGATGGAAGGGTCCTCTGTAAGAGCAGTCGGCGCTCTCAACCGCTAGGCCATCTCTCCAGCCCTCACATGTCATTTTCACTCCTCAGAACTAGCACGGTGTAAAGAGAAAGCCCTCCTCTAAGAGCTGAGCACTCCTGTGCAGCCCAGCACTGCTCCACTCTGCCCTTCCCTTGCCCCTGCCTAGACCCTTGGTTCCCTAGGTGCTTTGCCAGCCACTGGGTTAATAAATTTAATTCTTTTTTTTTTTTTTCCTAAATTACTTTTTATGTGTATGAGTGTACTGTCCACACGTAGGTAGGTGAACGTGTGTTGTGCAATGCTGCAGAGGTCAGAAGACAGCATCAGATTCTCCTGGAACTGGAGTTAAAGATGGTTCTTAGCCGTCATGTGGGTGCTGGGAATTGAACCCAGGTGCTCTGCAAGAGTAGTCAGTGCTCTTAACCACTGAGCCATCTCTCCAGCCCCATAAACTTAATTCTTAGAGGAAGTTAAAAGAATTCTTCTTTCCTGCATAACTGGACAGACACTACTATCACCCACTCCCCTCCCTTAACTACTTCTTTTTATTTTTGTTTTTTGAGACTGGGTCTCCTTGTAGCCCCAGCTGGCCTAGAACTCACTATGTAGACCAGACTGGCCTTGAACCTGCAGAGATTCACCTGCCTCTGCCTCCCGAGTGCAGAGAACTAAAAGCATGCGCCACCACACCCAGCCCAAGTCCTTCTTTTTTAAAAAAGTTTTTTTTTTAATTATTTTTATGTATATGTGTGTATTGCCTGTATGTCTGCAAGTGCACCCATGTTATACAATGCCTGTGGAGGGCAGAAAGCAGCATCGGATCCCGTGGAACTAGAGTTACAAACAAATGAGAGCACCCATGTGGGTGCTGGGATTCAAACCCAGGTCTTCTACAGAAATAGCCAGTGCACTTAACTGCTGTGCCATCTCTCCAGCCCCACTTAAGCACTTCTTTACTGACTCCGAGTAGGGGACAGAAGTGTGAGAGTCACTCACTTTCCTGAGTGAAATTCACTGAGCATTACTTACCACTGTCCTCTGCGACTTGCCACACCTGTAGGTAACAGCCTGGAAGGCCACTCGTCACCAGCAACCTATTCCAGATAGAGGGAAAATCTTAGTCTAGACGGAGGGGAGCATACCTCATTCCAGTAGTCTTTCCCCTGCAGCTCACTCAGGACTTTAGAACCAGTTGGCCTCATTCAACAGATGAGCAGGCGCTGCCTGCTTTAGGGACAGGACCTCAGCTCAGAGAGCCATGGACTGAGCCCAGGCTTCCACAGGTTCTGATGGTCACCTAGAGAGGACACCAGTGGGGAGCTTGAACACACAACCCCGACTGGCCCAGAGATTCCTAGCCTCTCCTAATCCAAGTGTCTTTCTACCATCAGCTGAGAAACTCGAGGGTTATGGAACCTTTGGAAGAAGAAGCCTTGCTGGAGGAAGTGTGCCCTGGAGGCGGCTTTCAAGGTTCACAGCTTACCCCACTTCCAGTTCCCTCTGTCTCTGTGTCTGTGTCTGTCTGTCTCTGCTTCGTGTCTGCAGGTGAAGATGTGCTCTCTCAGCCTGCGGCTCCTGATGCCATGCCTCCCTTACAATCACAGACTTTCCCTCTGGAACCATAAGCCAAAACAAACCCCTCTTCCATAAGTTGCTTTTATTCACAGTTTATCACAGCACCAAAAAATTACCTCATACACCTTCTAAGAAGTCTTATTTAGTCTCTGGAACAACTCCAGGGACCTGTTGGTTCCACTAATCAAAACAGCTACTAAGCTAACGGTTCCTTTGTGTGTGCACACCCACATATGCCTGTGTACTGAGGGCTGGGCATGGGAATAAGCAGGCAGGATACTGCGGAGCATTTTCACCTGCCCGCAGAAGGGAAGGTCTGGATCACAGACTGGCCATACCTGGTATTTGCCACGTGCTTTAGAGCAAAGACAGATCTGTCTGAAAATCCTCCATGCTGTACTTTGAAATCTCTTTCTGGGAATAAGCCCTAAAAGACAAGGGGGTGGGGGCAGAAATCAGATAGTGTCTGGCCTTCAAATGAACACTTCAAATGAGTTCTGGGAAGGAGTCAGATTTTGACCTGGCAAGAGGCCACGGAAGTTACTCAGTGGGTCTTAGCATGACGCTGTTCGAAAATGCTACTTCCATTCCCTGCCGTCTCAAGCCTTTAACCCGTCTGTCACCTGTCTCACCATATGGCAAAAGCATTCCAAACCTTCCAAGAGGAGTCATGAAAGATAAGCAGCTTCATCCAGGAAAGCAAGCAACTACCACCAATCACCACTTACCCTTACCCTGGAAGCCAGCCGGGTGGGCCCCTCTAGCAGCAAAAATTAAACCACTTAAGTGTTCACTCTATCAAGCACATTTAATTTTTACAAGTACCCTGTGACGTAGGTACAAAATAACCCATATTATACAAATGTCAGAAACTAAAGCTCGGGGCTGGAGAGATGGCTCAGCGGTTAAGAGCGCCGACTGCTCTTGCAGAGGACCCGGGTTCGATTCCCAGCACCCACATGGCGGCTAAGAACCATCTTTAACTCCAGTTCCAAGGGAATCCAATGCCCTCTTCTGACCTCCGCAGCATTGCATGACACAGGTGCACCAACCTACATGCAGACAGTATACTCATACAAATAAATAAATAAATAAATAAATAAACAAATAAATAAAAATAAAACAAAACTAAAGCTCAAGGAGCTTAAGCAGCTCTCCTAAGGCTGCCTAGTCATTAAGCTGAGATTCTGACCCACGTTCACCTAACCAAAGTCAGTGCTCTTAGCCACTTGACTCATATGTCTATGGAAGAGGCAGAGGAAAAGAAGCTGGACAGGTGTAGTAGCCAGTATGCTGAGGATTACGCATGCATGCGTGGAGCTTGTCCCTCATCAACCTAACCTGCCCTAGGCAGGTTAAGACCATACAAGCAGTGTTGGAGACCTGGGCCAATCACAAGCGGGAATGCAAACAGCACATAACCCCTAACCCTGCACCCAATAAATGAGTCTGAGACAACTGGCCCTCTGTCTGCGTTCACCTGACTCCCAGGGTCTGTGTCTTGACTCTGCGCCTCTCACCCCTGGTCCTTTGGTTGGACCCTGTGCTGGATAGCTTTAGTGTCAACTTGACACACCTGGGTTGAGGGAGCCTCAATTGGGGAATTTGCTCCATTGGATTGGCCTGTGGCCACATCTGTGGTGTATTGTCTTGATTGTTGAGCAGTGACAGTATAAGAAGGCAGGCTGGGCATGAGCCAGAGAGCAAGCCAGGAGCAAGCCAGTGGACAGCATTCCTCCATGGCCTGTGCTTCAGCTCCTGCCTCCAGGTTCCTGCCCTGAGTTCTTACCTTGGGCTCCCTGAGTGATCAACTGTGACCCAGGAGATGTAAGCTGAATAAACCCTTTCCTCCCCAAGTTGGTGTCGGTCAGAGTGTTTTGTCACAGCAATGGAAAGACAAACTACGACAGACCCCAAAATTCCCCAGCAGGCCTGGGGGATTGTCTACAGACAGGGGAGATCTAGCACAAAGGTTCAAACCAGGTGAAGTCCTGGCTTAGCTAGCGTGGTAGGTATCGGAGAGATCAAGAGCTTTGAGTGAGGAGAGCCCAGGAGAATGGGTTAAGTTTCCCTGAGGGCAGCAAAGGCCAGGCAGCCATAGGGCTTGGTTGAGTACAAACCCAGCATTTTCCTGAGTCTTAACTAATTGAGATTCTAATACAATGGTCTGGGAAGGCAGTCGGACTTTGACTGAGACACAGGTGGTCCTCAGGCTATGTTAGGAAATATGGGGCCATAGCTGCCTGGGATCCAGCATCCTGCAGGCTTAATAATCTTTTTACATATCCCTGCCCAGCTTTTTTTCTATTTTAAATCTTCAACTCAATTCCATAACATAGTCAACACCCCGGCCCCCTTTATTTTCTTTTTGTTTTTTTGAGAAAGGCTCTTATACAGCCCAAGCTGATTCTGAACTCACTACATAGCCAAGTTGACCATAAACTCCTCTGATTCTCTCTCTCTCTCTCTCTCTTTTTTTGTCTTTTTGAGATAGGGTCTCTCTATAGCCCTAGCTGACCTGGAACTCAATATGTACACCAGGCTCACCTTGAAGTCACAGAGCTCTACCTGCCTCTGCCGCCTGAGTGCTGGGATTAAAGGTGTGCACCGGGGCTGGAGAGATGGCCTAGCGGTTAAGAGCGCCGACTGCTCTTACAGAGGACCCGGGTTCGATCCCCAGCACCCACATGGCGGCCCGAGAGCCATCTGAAACTCCAATTCCAGGAGAACTCCAGTTCCAGGGGAATCCGAAGCCCTCTTCTGACCTCCTCGGCATTGCACGACATGGGTGCACAGACTTGCATGCAGACAGTACATTGATACACATACAGAGATAAATAAATGCCGGGCGTGGTGGCGCATGCCTTTAATCCTGGCACTTGGGAGGCAGTGGCACGCGGATCTCTGTGGGTTCGGGGCCAGCCTGGTCTACAGAGTGAGTTCCAGGACAGCCAGGGCTACAGGGAGACCCTGTCTCAAAAAGACCAAAAAATAAAAAAAATAAAGGTGTGCACCACGACGCCTGGCATAACTTTGTTTCTTATTTCACTAAGATGGCTAGTGGTACAGAACACTTGTACAGCACATGCAAGGTCCTGTGCTGTCACTAACATGAGGTACAGAACACACGTACAGCACATGCAAGGCCCTGCGCTGTCACTAACACTGCCAAAAATAAAGGGGGGGGGGGCTGGAGAGATAGCCTAGTGGTTAAGAGCACCGACTGCTCTTGAAGAGGACCTGGGTTCAATCCCCAGCACCCACATGGCAGCTGAGAACCGTCTGTAACTCCAATTCCAGGAGAACTCCAGTTCCAGGGGAATCTGAGACCCTCTCTGACCTCCGCAGCATTACACGACACAGGTGCACAAACCTACATGCAGACAGTACACTCATACACACACAAAAATAAATTAAAAAAAAAAAACAAAACAAAACCCCCAAAACACAATTAAGGAGCAAATATTCTCAAATTCCAACCCTGACAAGGCCATCTAACTGTCTGTCTGTCTCACACATTCCTTGCCTCTGAGGACTTGTGTTACTCCTCGAGGACAGGGTCACTCTTCCTGTTATTCCCTCACCCCTTCATTTTCTCCCTCTTTGTATTCAGAGGCTATATCCCCCCCAGCTTATAAGTGCTCAGTCTCTGAGCTTTAAGAAGCCCTCCTTCAGATCTGTTTCTGACTAGGTAATGCCCTGGTTTCTCCCCTCCCCACATTTCCACTTCATCTCTCAGTCCTTTACCATAACCACCACCAGCAAAGTGCTTGACGGAAATCACCAGGAGCTTCCCACGCAGCCATTCAATGAATGGGAATGGACTTCTGAACCTCACCCGAACAATTCTATGGCAACACTTGCATACTAAGCATTCTATAGCAATACTACATGGAAAGTACACCACACCCAACACTCATCTTAGACTCCCACTGCAAACACGATTCTTTCTTTGCATCCTTTAAATGTGTTCCCTACGGTCCTGTCCCTGGCTGTCCTCTCCTAACCCTCATATACCACGAATTCATCCTACATGATCTTAACCATTCTTTCTTTTTTCAGGGTCTTCCCTGTAGCTCCAGCTGGCCTGGAACTCACCCACTATGTAGACCAGGCTGGCCTTGATTGATCTCAGAGATCAACCTACCTCTGCCTCCTGGACGCTGGGGTTAAAGGTATACACCACCATGTCTGGTTGATCTTAGCCTTCTAATGGCTTCAGCCAACCTCTATACCCTGATGGCTCCCTAAATTCGTGTGTGTGTGTGTGTGTGTGTGTGTGTGTGTGTGTGTGTATGGGCAATGGTGGTAGGGATTGAACAGAGGTCCCTGCTCATGCTATGTGGGTGCTCATTCTACCATTGATATACATACCCAGCCCCCCTAATGTGCTGTTTTGTTTTTTTAAGTAGAGATTGACCTTTTCCTGTAGTTCTCTAATGAGCTATTTGATACTCCTCAGCACTTATTCCTATGCATAAGAACCTCCCTCTGTTAGACTCCAAGGGCAGGCCTAGTACTTGTCTTTTTCTAGTATCCAGGACAATGCCTGGTAGGTAACAGGAGCACCAGAAATGTTTAATAAGAAGTAAAAGTCAGCCAGGCGTGGTGGCGCACGCCTTTAATCTTAGCACTTGGGAGGCAGAGGCAGGCGGATCTTTGTGAGTTCAAGGCCAGCCTGGTCTACAGAGTGAGTTCCAGGACAGCTGGAGCTACAGGGAGACCCTGTCTCGAAAACACCAAAAAAAAAAAAAAAGAAGTAAAAGTCAACATATACAGTCAGTGCCTATATTTCAAGTTACCTGGTTTTCCTTTACAGAGAGTCTAAGAGGAAGTATCAGATGAAGAATCTCATTTTTTTTCAGAAGTTCATAGCCAGCAACAAAGACTCCTGGAATAAAAAAAAGTAGCTGTGACAAATTGTTACAATGACTGTGGACAATAGCTGGATCTATAAATCCCTCCAAATGAGGATAAATTTCTTCCCCATCAGCGGGCAGCCTTGTGTTAGGGGTTGAAGGGTCTTCCTAAGAGAAATGAGAGACTTAAGCCAGGCGTGGTGGTGCACGCCTTTAATCCTAGCACTTGGAAGGCAGAAGCAGGTGGATCTTTGTGAGTTCAAGGCCAGCCTGGTCTAAAGAGTGAGTTCCAGGACAACCGGGGCTACAGGGAAACCCTGTCTCGAAAGGACCAAAAAACAAAAGAGAAATGAGAGACTCAAACTACAAAAAATGATAAGAGGTCCCCAAGCCTTCCATTAGAAATGGGTGTCTCTAAGGGTGACAGCTTGAAACCCAGCTGGAGGAGCGTAGCCCATCTCCTTTAGGGCCAGACAAGGTCTATTACCTTTATGGTCCATCCATTCAAGGACTCGAGTGGCTCCCGAGAGGTCAAATGCATGGAAATCTTGGTACCTGCCAGACAGGGCACAAAAGTACAAGGTACAGCTGCCTGACAACTCTGAGATGGGCAGCAGGGTTCAGAGGTTACGGGATCTAGCCTCTGGAGTCGGGGGGACTTAGGACTGAGGCCCTTTTCTGCCTTTTACTCTGTGTATGGGACCAGGCTCTCATCTGTTAATTTCTCAAAGCTGGTGCTTAGACTCTGTAAGCAAATCTGTTTCGCCAGGCGTGGTGGCTCACGCCTTTAGTCCCAGCACTCGGGGGGCAGAGGCAGGTGGATCTCTGTGAGTTCAAGGCCAGCCCGGTCTACATAGCGAATTCCAGGCCAGCTGGGGCTACAGGGATACCCTGTCTAAAAAAAGAAAAAGGAAAAGAAAATGTTTCAAGCTATAACCCAGAGGCTGGCGTAAGTCACCTGAGTGACTTCTTAACTATCTTTCTTTTCCTTTTTTTTTTTTTTTCTTAACTATCTTTCACAAAGCGACTCTGGTCACTCGACTTGAGCACGCAAGACCGGAGTGTTCCCAAAGTGCGAAGTTGGGGCTCCCCACACGCAGCTTCCCAGGCACCACCAGGAAATCCACACCCGCCGCGGACCTGCAGCATGCGCCCGCGCCCACTAGGCCCACCCCAGCCGATCTCGATCTCTCGCCCCACACAATTTACAAGCGCAAAGACTCCACCAGCCAGTCCTCTGCGAGCTCCATGACAACGTCGCTTCCAGCACTCCACTTCCGCCGGCGGTCTTCCGGGGCTGGCACTAGCTCTCGCGAGGAGTGGGCGTGACCTCCTGCTAGGGGGTGGAGCCTAACGGTGCCCTGCGCGCCCACCTAAGCCAAAGCCCTGCTCTAGCTGCGTCCGGAGTTCTGTGAGCAGAGTCCTGGTAAAACTCACGTGAAATCAGGGATCCCCCAAAGTCAGCTCCAATCAGGGATGGAGGCACTTAATATGCCCCTGTTTTAGTTCAGGTTCGCAGCCCAAGAGCGGGCAGTGCCCCAAAGCCAGATATAACAGAATCACTGTCTCAATTGGAATTTCAAATAAACAGTGAATTTAAAAGTTTACATGAGTATGTCCATGCAAGACTTAGGAGTTTTGTTCAAGGTCTCCTTGTAGTATCATCTGGCCTGGAACTCACTAAGTAGACCTCGATCTCACCGAGCTCCACCTGCCTCTGCCTTGCTAGTGCTGGAACTAAAGTCATGCGCCACCGCGCCCGGAGACTTAGGACTTTTGTCTTTTTGAGATAGGGTCTCGGATTTATGATTTTTTTTTTTTTTTGGCCTTTAAAAAAAATTTTTTTTATTATTTATTTATTTTTGTATGTGTATGAATGTACTGTCTGCATGCAGGCCTGTGCACCCGTGTCGTGCAATGCCGCGGAGGTCAGAAGAGGGTCTTGGATTCCCCTGGAACTGGAGTTCTCCTGGAATTGGAGTTACAGACGGTTCTTAGCCGCCATGTGGGTGCTGGGGATCGAACCCGGGTCCTCTGCAAGAGCGTCG
>VZQC01002452.1:1829260-1849102 GCA_009823505.1 Rhizomys pruinosus
CAAAAAAAAAAAAAAAAAAAAAGAAGCACCAATCCTCTCTAAGGATGGATGGAGAGACTCAGACAAGCACAGGTGAGAGGATGAGATGACACAGTGAAAGGACCAGGGAGGACAGCACGAGGATGCTTCCTCAACCGCTGCGACAAAACCTGAACCCCACATGTAGTTGAGAGGTGGGGCAAAAACAAAATTTATGGTTAATCATGGGATACTTCTGAAAATAAAACACGCCAAGACTAATCAGTAGGCAGGAGTTATCTATGATACCCACCGGGACAGGGGACATGATAGGACAGGGGACAGGGATGAGCAGAGACACACAACTAGTACCCAAGCAACAGGAAGCCAGTAAAGGCCAGTAAGAATAGAATGTTAAGGGCAAACAGGGATTAGTGACTAGATAAGGCAGGAAAATGCAAACTCTAAGTTAACACTTCACTGAACATGTGAGAACTGGAGAGGAAGTTTGAAGGAGTCACTAGGTGTGTGAGCAGCTGAGTGAGAGCTGAGGAGTAAGAGCTGAAAGATAACCCTATTATCTCCTATCTTTCCAATTCCCTTCAATGGGTAAGTCCTCCCAACTTTCTACTCATCTTGCCAAATCTCAAAGTCCCTTCAGTTACTAAATTAAACTTCTCTGGCATGTCTTACCTTTTCCTGTTTTTGTTTTGTTTGCTTTTGTCTTTGACAGAGCATCATTAGCTAGCCCTGGGTGGCCTGGACTTGTTATATAGACCAGGCTGCCCTCCAAACTCACAGAGATCTGTCTGCCTCTACTCCCTAAATGCTGGATCAGGGATGTCAGCCACCATGCCTGGCCGCCTGTGTTCCCCTTTTGTATTGCTGAGCAGGATCTCACTATGCTGCTCAGGCTGGTTTCAAACTCATGGGATCAAATGTATTTACTAGGAGGCTGCAGAGATGGCTCAGTGGTTAGACTGCTCCTGCAGAGGACCAGGCCTTGGTTCCCAACACTCACGACTGCCTGTAACTTCAGTTTCAGCAGACCCACAGGTGTTACAGACATGTGGTACACTTAGAGATACATGCAGGTAAAACACTCGTACACATAAAATAAAAATAAACAAAATACATAAATATCTTAGTTTTTTTATTTTTTTTAAAGCAGGAGCAAATTTATTCTTTTTTTAATTTTTTTTATTAATTTTTATTTATTTCTGTATGTGTATGAATGTACTGTCTGCATGCAAGTCTGTGCACCCGTGTCGTGCAACGCTGCGGAGTTCAGAAGAGGGTCTCAGATTCCCCTGGAACTGGAGTTCTCCTGGAATTGGAGCTTCAGACGGTTCTCAGCCGCCATGTGGGTGCTGGGGATTGAACCCGGGTCCTCTGTAAGAGCGGTCAGCGCTCTTAACCGCTAGGCCATCTCTCCAGCCCCCAAATTTATTCTTTTATTTAACCATTTGATCAGGGGAGAGTGCAAACACAGTCCCCCACTACCACAAATTATGCAGTCGAGTTTCCCGCATTGGGGGAAATCGCAGGGGTCGGCACATCCAGAGTGCAAAGGATGAGACTTGCCCTGGGAAAACCACCTTCATGATCATGGTATCTCTCCTGCCAGGAAAGTATTTAAAAAATATTTTATTCACTTTTTATTTTTTTTTAATTTTACTTATTTATGTGTATAATGTACTGTCTGCATGTAGGTCTGTGCACCCGTGTCGTGCAATGCCGCGGAAGTCAGAAGAGGGTCTCGGATTCCCCTGGAACTGGAGTTCTCCTGGAATTGGAGTTACAGACGGTTCTCAGCTGCCATGTGGGTGCTGGGGATTGATCCCGGGTCCTCTGCAAGAGCAGTCAGTGCTCTTAACCGCTAGGCTATCTCTCCAGCCCCTTTTCTCAATGTTTTAACTCCAGACAATATAGAAAATTGGAAACATAATATCTCTCCCCAAATAATCTTTCTACTTCTGGATAATGGAGTAATTCAAATGTTTTTAAATGCTTTGACTGCTTTTTAAGAGAAATTTAACCTCTGCTTGCAAGAAGAACATCTAGCAAGGAAGAAAAAGACTATACTTTTAAGTAACCAGGCAGGAAAGTGGTTTTCCTCCCAGTAAATGTACAATACAAGAAAGAGAAAACTATAGATGAATACACAGTGCAAGGATGCTCAGTCGGGCAAGCTAAGGTCACAGAAAGCTCAGGGACCCCAACTCTGGCCAGCACATCACACTGCTGTCTCCCAAGTATGCTAGGAGGGTGACACAAAAGCAGAACCAGGGCACTGATCAAGCTGAATGTCAATTCTGCCTCCACAAATGACCAGGGGAAAGAAATGAAGCAGTAAGATTCTGCCATGCCACACAGGGGGCTGTTTCACCACCTTCTAGGATTATGAGAAAATGTAAGTACTGTATAAGCTTCACAGGCTGAAAAAAAGCTCTGTCAGAGTTGAAACCATTAAGTGCCCATATCCAAAGCTTGAAAGCCAAGGCCTGCTTAATGGATTCAGATGGCAGTATTCTCTATAGGGAGGGCTTTGGAAGCATGTCTATTCCCATTCCATTAGCAATACAGAATGGACTGTCACCTCAGCTGAACAAATAACAGAATCTGACCACATGCCCCAAACAGAGAACTTGCTTACTTTAAGAGTTCACATTAAACAATACATAATGAGAGTACTTGTGTTATTACATATTGGCCTGTCCTGCATTCCCTATTTCTCTTGTGTGGCTTAATATTAAAAGAAAACATAGGAGCTGGAGAGATGGCCTAGCGGTTGGGAGCACCGACTGCTCTTGCAGAGGGCCCGGGTTCGATCCCCAGCACCCACATGGCGGCCGAGAACCGTACGAAACTCCAATTCCAGGAGAACTCCAGTTCCAGGGGAATCCGACACCCTCTTCTGACCTCCGCGGCATTGCACGACACGGGTGCACAGACCTGCATGCAGACAGTACATTCATACACATGCAGAAATAAATAAAATTAATAAAAAAAAATAAAAAAAAAAAGAAAAAAGAAAACATAGCCGGGCATAGTGGCGCACGCCTTTAATCCTAGCACTTGGAAGGCAGAGGCAGGTGGATCTCTGTGAGTTCAAGGCCAGCCTGATCTACAGAGTGAGTTCCAGGACAGCCAGAACTACAGGTCTCCCTGTCTCAAAAAAGACAAAACAAAAAACAAACAACAACAAAAAAACCACAACTGGGCTTTGTGGTCACTATTTCAAACTCTGGGTCCTGAAATCTGCATTAGAGAAAATGCAAAGCCAGGGACTGAAAGAACAAATTAAAGACAAGCATTATGCTTGCCCTCAACCTTTACCTGGCTCTTCTAGAAAGGGCGCTGGGCAGAGAGCTGAGAGGGCTTCCAGTAAATACAGGGTTAGGAATTTTTACAGCCAAGTGAGATTTTTCTGAACTTCTCAGTAACACTAGCTGAATTTACACACATCTGAGTCACACTCTGGTGAAGAATCAATTGTATGACTAAGAGATTTTCCTATGAATGTCATTGGCTACTTTAACTTCAAAGAAACAAGCAAAAAAACAATCATTAGTATTAGGGTAACTTTCATAGCTGAATGGCTGTTTCACACTAAGACCTTTTTTCCTTTCTAGTTTCTTGAGAAAAGATCTCATATAGCCTAGGCTGTCCTTGAACTCACTATGTAGCTGAGGATGACCGTTAAGTCCTGAGCCTCTAGCTCCCAACTACTGTAGTGCCAGGCATATATCACTGAGCTCAGCCACATCAGAAGCTTTATAAAACCATAATGGGTACTAAGAACCAGTCAAGGAAGGCAAATTTGGGGAGCTTTCTCAACAAACACAATTCAGGGATAAGGGGTTCAATGTGCAAAGTCTTTTATTTAAAATTTTGAAAAGTTAAGACTATGACCACCTTAATATGTGCCATTCCCATTTGAAGGAGGAATGACAGCTTAAACTCATGCAGAGCTGCATTTTCATTTACAGAACTCTGTAGGCACTTTAGAGTGAAGCTTGGCTTCAAAATACAAACACTGGGGGCTTTGGCTCAACCTTTTAATATAAAAAATTCACCGATGTACAAAAATGTGAAAGAGTGACAATGACAACATATGAAATCCTGATTCAAAGTCCCCTTGAGTGCACTCGATGGTGCACATGCACCCGCCCACACAGACTCGGGTGTGGAAACAGAAACTAATGCAAACCAGTGCTGCTAAGAAGCGCCAACATGTGTGTCCTTCATTCTGCCAATCACAGACCAGGATCAACTCCAGACATTCAGTAACAAAAAGTACAGCATCTTCCCAGGAACATCGAGGCAGACTTCTTATTCACGGTGGACCAGCACAAATAAACCCAGCAGAAATAGTACCGCATACTAGAAGATAAAAAACAGAAGCACAAGTCAGAGCAGCTTTTACAAATTCCTAAATCTTCAGAGCTAATAACCTTACTTTTATGACCAGGATAACTTACTAAACTATCTCATTATTCTTTCAACTGTTCCCAAAATTAAACAAAGATCACTTTGGGGGAGGCAGATTGAATGCAGGGCCTCAGATATACTAGGCCTGTGTTGTTTTGTTTTGGATTTTTTTGGTCTTTTCAAGACAAGGTCTCTCTGTAGCTCCAGCTGTCCTGGAACTCACTCTGTAGACCAGGTTGGCCTTGAATTCACAAAGATCCGCCTGTCCCTGCCTCCCAAGTGCTGGGATCAGAGGCGTGCGCCACCACACCCAGCTCCAGTTTTATTTCTTATGTGTATGAGTATATTGCTTGCATGTATATAAGTGCACCCAAGTTGTGCAATGCCCACAGAGGTCAGAAGAGAGCGTCAGATCCCCTGGAACTGGAATTATGGACAGTTGTTAGCCATCATATGTGTGCTGGGAATTGAACCTGAGTCCTCTGCAAAAGCAGCCAGTGCTCTTAACCCCTGAGCCCTCTCTCTAGCCTAAATGCTATCATATTTAATAAGACATATGTTAGGAGCTCTTACCTTAAATTTAGGATAGTCATTCATGAGAATTGTCACAATTCCAATATAAGGAACAAACCTAAAACAAACAAGGGAACAAGTGATTATTACAGAAAAATACCAAGTAAAGCAGCTGCTATCATTTGCTGAGTATTACCAGTATCTTCCATGAAGTATTAATTTTCAGTCCACTTGTATACATTATATTTGCTCCTTTCTAATAGCCTATTACAAGGAAGTTAGGAGTTTCACCATTTTATAGATGAGGAAACAGATTTATGGCTTCTGTGTGCCAGAATCAGTACCAGACCAGAGATTTTACACTCTAGTTGGCAACTCTGACGCACATGCCGATACAGGGCTAGGGACTCATAACGTTAAGGAGCTGCCAATCTTGTTGGGAAAGCAAGGCAAACACAGCTAGCACATTACAAGGTACTTCAAATTAAGTGTAAGAGTAAGTGTAAGAGCTCTACTATAGCACTCAGGACTCCTCTCTCATCTCATGTACAACCTGAGCTTGGTCCTCTTTTTTTTTTTTTTTTTTTTTTTTTGTCTTTTTGAGACAGGGTCTTCCTGTAGCTCCAGCTGGCCTGGAAAGCACTATGTAGACCAGGCTGGCCTTGAACTCACAGATATCCACTTGCCTTTGCTTCCCTAGCACTGGGATTAAAGGAGTGCACCACCATGCCTGGCAAGCTTGGCTCTCTTAACCTTGATTTTTTTGTTGTTTCATTTAAGACAAGGTTAACCTTGAACTCCTAATCCTCCTGTCTCCACCTCCTGTGTGCTGGGATTATAGGCATGTACCACCAAGCCTAGCTCATAAAAAGTGCATTTTAAAAGAGACAGCCATAGCCAGATGTGATGGTGCACACCTTTAATCCCAGCACTCAGGAGGCAGAGGCAGGCGGATCTTTGTGAGTTCCATGCCAGTGTGGTCTATATACTGAGTTGTAGGCCAACTGGGGCTCTAGGGAGACCCTGTTTCAAAAAGATCCCCCAAAAGCATAGTCACAAAACTGATTTCAGACAAGTGAGATGTCATGACATTCTACAATTTCCTTATGTTCCCAACTTTTATCCTTTTTTTAAAAAGAAATATTTTTATTGCATTTATTCATTTTTTTTTAATGTGTATGAGTGTACTGTCTGCATGAAGGTTGGTGCACCCGTGTCATGCAATGCTGCGGAGGTCAGAAGAGCACGTCGGATTCCCCTGGAACTGGAGCTAAAGATGGTTCTTAGCCCGCCATGTGGGTGCTGGGAATCGAACCCGGGTCCTCTCCAAGAGCAGTCGGTGCTCTGAACCACTGAGCCATCTCTCCAGCTCCATGTTCCTAATTTTTCAAAATAAAGTCTCACTATATTGCCCAGGCCAGCTAAGCCTCAAGAGATCTTCCTGTCACAGCCTTTCACACAGCTGGGATTATACGCATGTGCTACTGTGCCAGCCATGGGCTTTATTTTTCATTTACGTGTAATACTTGCACTTTTAAATAGGATACCACCTAGTATTTCAACTTTTGTATAAAACAGTATATATTAAACAAATCAAGGTAATTAGCATTTCATTTCCTTTCCATCATCAAAGCCCGAGGCAAACTTCAAGAGCAGGCATTTTGTCTTTGGTGCATTTCACTCTGGCTGAGAATGCCTTTATTTCCTCTTCTGTTGGGACAGGTGTTTGTCTGGAAGTTTCCAACTTCTCTGTTCTGGTCCTTCTCTTCCTCAGCTGTACTCTTGCTGCCCCTGCAGCATTCTGCCCCACGTTCTAGCCGTCTCTCTTCTTTTTTCTCCCACTGCTCTAACGTCCTCTTTGTGTTTTTCAAATTTCTGATTTTCAAAACAATGACCTCTACTAAATATCTAATTAGACCAGTATTAGTTACATTTTCTAAAATTTTTATTATATACTACAGATAAATGAACCTTGAAAATTAAAATAGGTGAAAGAAGCCAAACACAGAACATCACAAACTATGACTATGTTTACATGAAACATCCAATCCACACACAGTAGCTTAGTGGTTGTCAGGGCTATGTGAAGGGGATGGGGAGTAACTGCTAATGAGTTTGAAGAATTATTTGAGGGTTGACAGAGATGTTCTAGAACATAGTAGCAATGACTGCACAACCTCGTGAATATAGTAAATACACCGTAAAATGGAGAATTTTATATTCCAAAATATGTGAATTCTCTTGATAAACATTTTAAAAACAACTCTGACTCAAAGCCTTAGGTCTCACGGTAGTTTCAAAAAAACAAAAACAGGGCTGAAGAGATAGCCTAATGGTTAAAAAAAAAAAAAATAGAGCACCGTCTGCTCTTGCCAGCACCCACATGGCGGCTGAGAACTGTCTGCAACTCCAATTCCAGGGGAATCCGACACCCTCTTCTGACCTCCACGGCATTGCACGACACAGGTGCACAAACCTACATGCAGACAGTACATTCATACACATACAAAAACAAAATTAAAAAAACAAAACAAAACACATTTTTTAGTGCCTGAAGAAACTTGTACCACAGTCACAAACTTGCCTTCAGAGAAGCTCTATCTCCAGAGTAAGGTACAGCCTGACTTTGAAATATCAGCTTAGTATTTTATAAATACAATTTCCACAAAGGAAGGTACTATTACACTGTGTGTGGACTTAAGTGGTAGCACAATCGGTGGAAAGTGAATTTACACAGCTAACATTCTGCCTTCCTGCTGTTCATGTGCCAGCTGCTTTATACTTCATAGAAATGTTACTTAAATTTACAATACCAGGTTATTACATTTTTTAATAAAAGTCATTAAAATGGTTTATATTTTCAAAGTTGGAATTTTAGAAATAACATTATATAGAGTTTAGAATTCTTCAAAAATCCTTCAGAAAGACAAATTACTTGAAAGCCTGACTCCTCTCTTGGAGAATAATAATATATTTTACCCAACAAAGGGCCAGAGTAAGCATAAACAGCTGTAATAAACATAATGGGACACTCTGTTATACTGGCAAGAGTATCCATAAAACAGTATGGCAACATTTGTCAAAAGCTTAAAAATTATGCATATGCTTTCCCAGTAACCCACTATTTGGATTTTTCTGTGAACACTGGGTAGAGACACTGGTATATATCTGTATCAGATACATATAATAAAGATATTCATTATAACAGTGCCTGCAAACAAACAAACCCAGAAATAAGCCAGGCACTAATGACAGAATGTGTTGAGGAACAGTATGATCTATCCATGGAGTGGAATAATAGCTTCACAAATGATAATAAACTTATTGATTTATACATATATTAGTAACTTTTAGGTGAAAGGGGGTTTGAATGAGAATGTCCCCCATAGGCTCCAAGTATTCTGACATTTTGTTCCCAGTTGGTGGTACTGTTTTGGGAGATCTTAGAAGGTGCGGCCATGCTGGAAGACGCACATCCCAGGAGGCAGGCTTAATGAGGTTTTTTTTTTTTTTTTTTTGGTCTTTTTTGAGACAGGGTCTCCCTGTAGCCCCAGCTGTCCTGGAACTCACTCTGTAGACCAGGCTGGCCTTGAACTCACAAAGATCCACCTGCCTCTGCCTCCCAAGTGCTAGGATTAAAGGCATGCGCCACCACGCCCGGCTATGAGTTCTTAAAGCCTTGCCAATCCCCAGTAGAGCTCTGCTTCCTGTGCCTCCTTGAAGAAGTGAAGCTCTGCTTTCTGCTCTGGCACCTCCTGCCACCATGCCTCCCCACCATGACGGACTCTAATTCCCGTGGAAGCATAAGCTCAAATAAACTCTTCCTTTTATAGTTTCCTTAGTTGTGGTGGTTCTATCACAGCAACAGAAAAGTGACTAATGCAGGATTTATAAAACAGTGTGACTATTCTTCTCTTATATATGAAATATTTTCATGAATGTATGAGCATATAAATATTAATACCTACATTTCTATCTCTATATATAAATGCTCAAGAAAACGAATCAACAGGACAAAGTGAACATTGGTGGAGGTAGAAGAATTTTTGGTCTTTTTGAGACATGGTCTCCCTGTATTCTCAGCTGGCCTGGAACTTTATATGTAGACCAGACTGGCTTTGAAGTCACATACATATGTCTGCCTACTATGCCCAGCAAACAACTCCACTTTTTAAATAAAGATTTATTTAGTTTATTTATGTGTATGTGTGCTTGCTGCATGAGTACATGCAGTGCCCACAGAGGTCAGAAGAGGATGTGGATCCTGGAGAACTGAAGCTGGAGGCAGTAGTATGGTGCTGGGAACCAAACTAGGGTCCTCTGCAAGAGGAGCAACTACTCTTAACGACTGAGCAATATCCCCAACTCCACTTTTTGATGGCTGGTATTTCCTTACATTTCTGACTGTATCTGTATATTGACAATTAAAGAAAAAACAAAGACTCAAAAAAGGTTGACAAGTCTGAAAAACCATGTTAGGAGGATCTTCAGAACTGAGTGGGAAGGGTACTAGTTCTCAGAAACACAGACCTAATGTGGAATATATTTAGTTTTAACATAGGAAATAAAAGTTCCTCCATGGGGATGGAGAGATGGCCTAGCGGTTAAGAACGCCAACTGCTCTTGCAGAGGACCTGGGTTCGATCCCCAGCACCCACATGGCGGCTGAGAACCATCTTTAACTCCAGTTCCAGGGGAATCTGACACCTTCTTCTGACCTCGGCAGCACTGCATGACATGGGTGCACAGATCTACATGCAGACAGTACATTCATACACATACAAAAAAAAAAAAAAAAATTCCTCTAAAGTAAGGTCGCATACACACATACACACATACACACACACACACACGCACACACACACACACACCATTCTGCAGCAGACAAAACAAAACACAATGGTACTGGTTCTAATCTGATCTTGGAATCTCTGATGCTGTAACAGAGGCAACTTCCACTTCCTTCCTAGTACAGTGACTTACACATAGCTGATTTATTTTAGTGAGAAGGACCAGAGGTTCAGACAGCAGCAAGAATGCTATGAAGTGAAGCACCTGAGGAGTGAGAACCAGCAACCACCATCTGAGAAATGCTATGCCAATACTCTGCTATGATGGTAAAAGGGGGTTCTGGAGCTTCCAGCCATCAGTGTGACCTTAGATAAATAACATTACTTGTCTGTGTTTCCTCATCTGTAGAATGGGAATATTAGGGTTGTTCTGAGGTTAAATGAAGCAATACTTACAAAGCACATACAATGAGTATCTAGAACATATAAGCCTAATGAAGGTGAGTTACTGTTAATACTATTAATACATTAAAGCAATAATTTAATACTTCCTTACATCAATAACTTACAATTCCTGTCCTCCACTGATCTGTTCTCCTGATATCTGAAATAAACAGGCTTAATAAAATTTTAAAATTAATTTGACCCCATCAAGACTAGATATAAATTAACACAATAAAATTACTTAGACAAATTAAGGTGCTGTCTCAGTAAATTTCTAAGAAATGAAGTTTCATGGAGCAGGATGATTTTTTTTTTTTTTTTTGGTCTTTTTCAAGACAGGGTCTCCCTGTAGCCCCAGCTGTCCTGGTCACTCTGTAGACCAGGCTGGCCTTGAACTCACAAAGATCCTCCTGCCTCTGCCTCCCAAGTGCTAGGATTAAAGGCGTGCGCCACCATGCCCGGCTCCTGGAGCAGGATTAATATTACTTTGGACCCCAATGGCGTAGGCCCAGTATGGACATCAATACTCTTTTAGTGAACTGAATAAATGATTTTTGGTTTTAGAAACAGGGTCTCATGTAGCCCCGGCTAGTCTCAAATTCAAAAGTTTGTAGTGAGGCTAGCCTTGAACTGCTAATCTGACTCTATCTCCAAAGTGCCACCACATCTGAGTAAAAAACTTTTTATTTAATTGTGCCACCCAATGCACTATCTCATCACTAATATTCTATTGTTTTTTTTTATTCTTTTTTTTTATTCTATTCTCTTATACCCTGTTTCTCCCCTCAGGAGCAGAATGCCTGAAAACATAGATGCATTTTAAGATGTATGTTTTTCTTTTTTTTTTAAGATGTATGTTTTTCAAAGGGCCAAAATGATGACTAGGTTTGGGGAACAAACTACTATGTATTCCAGTTGTACATCATCAGATAACAAGGTCATGTTTACAATGACACAAAAGGCCAAGACAGTCCCCCTGTACTTACCCCCTGGCTCTCCCCACGACATCTTTCTTCTCTAGCCAATGCTGTCCTTGTTTATAGAGGCCTCGGTCATCAACAGCATTATTATCTCCTTTGGTCAAAAATTTGATATGGCCATTTTGCCTTAAACAAATAAGGAAAATTCAGGTCATCAAATTTCCTCATGGCATTTGAAAGCAAACAATTAGTTCTTTTTTTTTGGTCTTTTCAAGACAGGGTCTCCCTGTCGCCCCAGCTGTCCTGGAACTCACTCTGTAGACCAGGCTGGCCTTGAACTCACAAAGATCCACCTGCCTCTGCCTCCCAAGTGCTAGGATCAAAGGCGTGCACCACCAGGCCCAGCTACAATTAGTTCTTTTTTTTTAATTTAATTAATTTATTTTTATTTCTGTATGTGTATGAATGTACTGTCTGCATGCAAGTTTGTGCACCCATGTCGTGCAATGCCGCGGAGGTCAGAAGAGGTTCTCGGATTCCCTTGGAACTGGAGTTCTCCTAGAATTGGAATTTCGGACGGTGCTCGGCCGCCATGTGGGTGCTGGGGATCGAACCCGGGTCCTCTGCAAGAGTGGCCGGCGCTCTTAACCGCTAGGCCATCTCTCCAGCCCTATTTATTTATTTTTTATGTGTATGAATGTACTGTCTGCATGTAGGTTTGTGCACCCGTGTCGTGCAATGCCACGGAGGTCAGAAGATGGTGTTGGATTCTCCTGGAACTGGAGTTTCAGATGGTTCTCAGCCTCCATGTGGGTGCTGGGGATCAAACCCAGGTCCTCTGCAGGAGCAGTCGGTGCTCTTAACCGCTAGGCTGTCTCTCTAGCCCACAATTAGTTCTTATTATCAACCAAGTCCATGGCACTCAGGTAGTTAATACCTAGCTTTTTTTTTTCTTTTTTTTTTGGCTTTTTGAGACAGGGTTTCCCTGTAGCCCCAGTTGTCCAATAACTCACTATGTAGACCAGGCTGACATTGAACTCACAGAGATCCACCTACCTCTGCCTCCTGAGTGCTGGGATTAAAATTGTACACTACCATGCCTGGCAGTTTCTTGTAGTCTTTACTTTGCCAGTTACATCCTGAGTTTTGTTTTACTGTTTGGGTGGTTTTTTTGGTATTTTCTTTGTTTTTCTTCTTTTTGTAGACAAGGTCTCTTACATAGTTCTGGCCGGCCTGGAATTCTGCTTTGTAGATCAGGTTGGCCTTGAACTCAGAGATGTGCTTGCCCCTTCTTCTTAAGTGCTAGGATTAAAGGTGTACGCCATCATACCCAACCTGAGGGGTAATTTAATGTGTGTGTGTGTTTGTTTGTTTTTTGCTTTTTTTACTTGCATCTAGGTTTAGACAGTTTAAAAAGTTACAAAATTGCCAAGCATAACCCTACAGCCTTTAATCCCAGCACTTAGAAGGTAGAAACAAATGGATCTCTGAGTTCAAGGCCAGCCTGGTCTACATAGTGAGTTCCAGGAAAGTTGGGGCTACAGGGAGACCCTGTCTCAAAAAAAAAAAAAAAAAAAAAAAAAAAAAAGGAAGGAAGGAAGGAAAGATTAGCTTCAGGTTTCTACTGACTAATATCCACTCAGAAGCCCAGAACTGCAGATGAAACTAAATTGGGAGGTGTTACAAACACCAAAGACAGTTAAGTGCAAATATCACATTAAAACTGAGGTTCCAGTTAGGAAAAAATGCAAATATATACAGAGAAAAGTAGCCTGTAGCTGACAAGTCAGTAAGTGAAAGAAGGGCTGAAAGATCCTAGAGGGTAGAGGGTAAAAGAGGACAGGCACAAGGAGGGACTGGCTGTAAGAGGGATCATCGGAGGGGCTGGAGGGATGGCCTAGCGGTTAAGAGCGCCGACCGCTCTTACAGAGGACCTGGGTTTGATCCCCAGCACCCACATGGCGGCTGAGAACCGTCTGAAACTCCAATTCCAGGAGAACTCCAGTTCCAGGGGAATCCAACACCCTCTTCTGACCTCCGCGGCATTGCATGACACGGGTGCACAGACCTGCATGCAGACAGTACATTCATACACATACAGAAATAAATAAAATTGAAAAAAAAAAAGTTTAAAAAAAGAAGAGGGATCATCGGAGAGAAAGTCAGTTCAAGGGGGGAAAGACACTCAGCTCTCAGAGGCAGAAAATAAAATCAGACAGAAAGAAACAACAGGAAATGGGAAATGCCTGGGGAAGGGAGGGAATTCTACAGATCAGGGCTATTCCCAAAGACTTGCTTTGTCAACAAAACAAATGCACCCAATCTACTTAATAGAACAAATATTCCTCAGTGGTGATCAGTTCTAACTAGACCTATTAAGACCTACTCTAGCTAGGTGTGGTGATGCATTCATGCAATCTCAACACTCAGGAGGGAAGGGCCAGAGTCTCATAAAAAATTCTGATCCTCTTGCATCCATCTCTTTCTTCCCTATGTTCCCCAGGCTGGCCTAGAACTCAGCATCCTCTTGGCTCCACCCCTCTGGTGCTGGGATTCAGGTGTGCACCATTATCCCCAGTGTACACATCTTAAGTGAAGAAAAACTACAAGGTGCCAAGACAGTTTTTCTATTTTAATTTTTTCATTTATTTATTTAACTTTGGTCTTTTTGTGACAGCACCCCCTGCGAGCCTGTCATGTGAGTTCTGAGATTTGAACCCAGGTCCTCTGGTTAGTAGCCAGTGCTCTTAATCACTGAGCCATCTCTCCAGTCCAACAGCATTAACTGAGGACTTCCTCATATACAAGAGCCTCAGTCACTGCTGCTGCTTTACTTCCTCTGATGTGTCCCCAAGACACTTCCCTTTTCTTTCATTTCTTCTCTTGGCAAGCTTCCTTAACTACAAATACCAATACACACAGAAAAGGAAGATGGACCATGCATAAGTGGACAAGAATCACCTCCTTAAGAGTTTGTAATTCAGCCAGGTGTGATGACAGACCCCTTCAATCCCAGCACTTGGGAGGCAGAAGCAGATGGATCTCTGTGAATCTGAAGACAGCCTGGCTGCTCTTGCAGAGTACTTGGGTTTGGTTCTCAATAGCCATATGGCAGCCAACAATGGTCTTTAAGTCCAGTTCCAATAAATCCAAAGCTCTCTTCTGGTCTCCACAGGGATTGCATCTACATGGTACACCTATATGCATGCAGGTGAAACACTCACATATAAAAATAAGTTAAACTGGGGCTGGAGAGATGGCCTAGCAGTTAAGAGCGCTGACCGCTCTTACAAAGGACCCGGATTCGATCCCCAGCACCCACATGGCGGCCGAGAGCCGTCTGAAACTCCAATTCTAGGAGAACTCTAGTTCCAGGGGAATCCGAGACCCTCTTCTGACCTCCACGGCATTGCACGACACGGGTGCACAGACCTGCATGCAGACAGTACATTGATACACATACATAAATAAATAAAATTAAAAAAAAAAAAAGTTAAATTAAAAATAAGGAAATTTTATCTTTAGCTTAAAATTTTTTTTATTTATTTTTATTTATTAATTTACTGTGTGTATGTATATATGTATGTGTCCATGCGCTGGGGTATACATGTGGAAGTGAGAAGACAACTTTATGGTCAGTTCTCTTGTTCCACCATGTAGAAAGGGATCTAAGGCTTAGTGGTGGCAAGTGCCTTTACCCACTAAGGCATCTCATCTGCCCCTTGAACTCTTTAAAATGTATTTATTGGGGGGCTGGAGAGATGGCCTAGCAGTTAAGAGCGCCGACTGCTCTTGCAGAGGACCTGGGTTTGAGCCCCAGCACCCACATGGTGGCTAAGAACCGTCTTTAGCTCCAATTCCACGGGAATCCAACACCCTCTTCTGACCTCCGCAGTGTTGCACGATACGGGTGCACAAACCTACACGCAGACAGTACATTCATACACATACAAAAATAAATAAAATTAAAAAAAAAGTAAGCCAGGCGTGGTGGTGCACACCTTTAATCCTAGCACTTGGGAGGCAGAGGCAGGCAGATCTTTGTGAGTTCAAGGCCAGCCTGGTCTACAGAGCAAATTCCAGTACAGCTGGGGCTACAGGGAGACACTGTCTCGAAAAGACAAAAAAAAAAAAAAAATATACTATATAACTAAGTTATATATAGGGTATATTATATAGGGTAGTAGTAATTATAATGTATAATAGTAAGTATATAGTTATTGGGCTGGAGTAACGCCTCAGCGGTTAAGAGCACCAACTGCTCTTGCAAAGAACCCAGGTTCGATTCCCAGCATCCACATGGTGGCTAAGAACTATCTTTAACTCCAGTTCCAAAGGAATCCAACGATACCCTCTCCTCTTCTGACCTGCGCAGCTTTGCATGACACGGGTGCACCTACCTACATGTAGACTGTACACTCATACACATAAAAAATAAAATAAAAATTGTATTTATTATTATTGTGTGCTCATATAGTGCCACAGTGTGTATTTGAAGGTCAGAGGACAACTTCTGGATGTTCATTCTTTCATTTCACCTTGGGTTTTAGTAACTGAACTTGAGTTATCAGGCCTGATGGATGGCAAGGGCCTTTACCTGGTAAGCCATCTTACCAGTCTTATTTAATGAACTTTGAGAAAAGTTGATAAATTTGGGCCTAGGCTAAGTGAGTTTGAGTTCAGTGCCTAAGAAGAAAGAAGTTATCCATTTATTCTTATTAGATTGCCTTACAGTTTTGTTTTAAGATTTTAAGCAGGGTGTGGTGGCGCACGCCTTTAATCCCAGCAATCCAGAGGCAGAGGCAGGCAAATCTCTGTGAGTTCAAGGCCAGCGTGGTCTACATATCGAGTTCCAGGACAGATGGAGCTATAGGGTGACCCTGAAGACCAATAAATAAACAAACAAACAAACAAAAATAGTTTATTATTTTACCTTATACATATGCATGTATTGTCTGCATGTAAGTGCAACTGTGTCATGCAATGCCCGAGGTGATCAGAAGAGGGCGTCAGATCCCCTGGAACTAGAGTTACAGATGGTTGTTAGCTGCCATGTGGGTGTTGGAATCTGAACCTGGGTCTTCTGCTACAACAGCCAATGCTCTTAACTGCTGAAGCATCTCTCCAGCCCCCTTGTTTCATTTTTAAGCGATTAAGGCTACCTCATTCTGTAGCCTTAGTCTAATTACATCAGGATATTCTGTTGAGAATCAATCTTTACATCATGATTTTGGGGAGTTATATACAGACAGACTAATTGATAAGGAAGTAGAACAGAACAAGAAAAATCCGCAAATAGATGAAATAATAATAGCTATTCAGGGGGATCAAGAGACGGCTCAGTGATCAAGAGTCCCGACTGCTCTTGCAGAGAACCTGGGTTAAATCCAGGTCCAGGGGATCTGATGCATTCTTCTGACCTCCCTGGGCAATACACAACTTGGGTGTACTTACACACATGCAGGCACTATATTCATACACATAAAAATTTTAAAAATAATAATGAATAAAATATGGTTTTTGTGGTCTTTTTTTGAAACAGGGTCTCTGTAGCTCCAGCTGGCCCAGAACTCAATATGTAGACCAGGCTAGCCTTGAACTGACAAAGATCCCCCTGCCTCTGCTTCCCAAGTGCTGGGATTAAAGGTGTACAGTAGCACACCTGGCTATAAATATTTTTAAAAATAATAGCTATTCATGGCCAGGCATGGTGGCGCATGCCTTTAATTCTTCTTAGGCACTTGGGAGGCAGAGGCAGGCGGATCTTTGTGAGTTCAAGGCCAGCCTGGTCTACAGAGTGAGTTCCAGAACAGCTGGGGCTACAGGGAGACCCTGTCTTGAAAAAACAACAACAAGAAAAAATTAGCTATTCACGGTTTTCCAAATTAACGTATACTAGACCTTTAGTCATTCATAAAAATGGACTGGAAGAAGGGTTGAGAGGTTCCTCACTCTTTTGAGACAGGGTCTCCCTGTAGTCCCAGCTGTCCTGGAACTCACTCTGTAGACCAGGCTGAGGCTGGCCTTGAACTCACAAAGATCCACCTGCCTCTGCCTCCCAAGTGCTAGGATTAAAGGCATGCGCCACCACGCCCGGCTGGGTTCCTCACTCTTTAATAAATCTTTTTTCTGTCGCTCAGGCTGGCTACCAACTTACTATTTGAGCACAGACAACCCTGAAGATCTTTTCTTTGTCTCTATCTCCTGAGTGCTAGGATTACTTACCTGTGTCTCTGCCTCCTGAGTGCTGGGATTACACACCCATGTCACACAGGTCCAAGTTTTGTCAGCATTAGGAATCAAATATAGTGTTCTGTGTATGGTAGGCAACCATTCTCCCAACTGAGCTACATCCCCGGCCCTCTTCAGTAATATTTTTTTCCCTACTTCCAAAAATCCATTTAATATGTTGTCCTCGGATAGAGGACGTATCAAATACTAAACTGATAAGAACAGACACTACACTTGATCTTAGACAAAAGGCTGAGGAGAAATCAGTAATTTTTTTTTTTTGTCTTTTCGAGACAGGGTTTCCCTGTAGCCCCAGCTGTCCTGGAACTCACTCTGTAGACCAGGCTGGCTTTGAACTCACAAAGATCCTCCTGCCTCTGCCTCCCAAGTGCTAGGATTAAAAGGCATTCGCAACCACACCCAGCTGAGATCAGTAATTTTTATATAGCAAAGTTAAAAACTTCAAACACTAAAAACTTTTTAAAAACATGGACACAGGGACTGGAGAGATGGCCTAGCGGTTAAGAGCGCCAACTGCTCTTGCAGAGGACCCGGGTTTGATTCCAAGCACCCACATGGCAGCTGAGAACCATCTTTAACTCCAGTTCCAGGGGAATCCGATACCCTTTTCTGATCTCCATGGCATTGCAGGACAAGGGGTGCACAAAGCTACATGCAGATAGTACATTCATTAAAAAAAAAAAATGGACACATACTTTTCATGGATCTTCAAGACTCGATGAACTATAGGAATCTCTCTTCCTTCTATCCTAAAAACAACAATTTCTCCCACTCGTATCGGATCTTCAACTCGATTTGTTAGAAAAAGAAGATCTCCTCTATGAAATGCAGGTTCCATGCTGCCACTGGAGGGAAAAGAATTTTAAAAGATTGAAAAAAAAAACTGTTTGGAAATTAGGTATTCAAAAAAATAATCCAAAGCATCAATAGACCTCAGTGGTATGTTCATTTTAACAACTGTATTACCCTAAATTAGCACTGTTTTCCAAATATGGTTTCTGTAATCTATTTTTATTTATTCATTCATTCATTTTGAGGACAGGGTCTCACACTATAGCTCAGGCTGCCCTTGCATTGAAGGCAATCTTCTTCCCTGACCCCCCGAAAGTTGAGATTACATGTGTACACCATCACACCCAGCTTGGTTTCCCTAAATGAGAAAAGGAATATTTTAGTTTACTAGTCTTTGCTAACTAGTTCCACTTAAAGCATTACTATTCAAAGAAGCTTAAGACTTGAAAAGGGCAGTGTTACTAACTCCTTAACCTTTTTAAATTTCAAGTGACAAACAATATAAAAGAATGAACTTTAAAAACACTGCCCTTATTCTCCCTTCATCTGAAAATATTCAACATATTCAAATGAGCACTGGCTCATCTTCTGCCATTTATAAAGATACAGATCATGGTGACCTTACGGTTCAATCCATTATGGAGAAAACAGTTCATCAAGTCACAAAGCAGTACATCAGTAATAGTTCTATTATCAATTCATTTCCTTGTTTTGAAAAGAGAAGAAAATGAGTAGAAGTTTTTGTCAAAGAAATTCAAAAACTAGGAAAGGATCTGATTCCATATTAAAAAGTGAGACAAAAAAAAAAGTGAGACAAACTTCTGTTTGTTTTGACCTCTCATCTGTTCTACTTTATATCAAATTCTGATAATGCCCTAAGAAATTTGCATTTACATTTTTGGGAACTCAAGCTTCAAATTTTAATTATAAGAGGAATAATAATAATAATAATAATAATAATAAAGGCAGGAAATTCAGAACAGGAATAACAACACAGCACAATCATTTCTATTCCAAGACTCTGGGCCTCGATATAAAAGATAATAGTAGTGATTCCCAAATTCCACTACACACTGGAATAACTTGGGCAACTTCTGAAAGACTCTTCAAGGTCAGGTCAGACACCAAGCCTAGTCACATCACAATGCCTATGATGGGGAGCAGCATCACTGGATCCTCAGCAAAGGATAAAGCAAAATTTGGGAACTGTAAGGAAAGATGGACCTTTATTTGTTCATTTTTTGTTTCTGAAACATGGTCTTACATTATAGGCCAGGCTAGTCTGGAACTAGGTAGCCCAGGCTGGCCTAAAACTCACAGTACTTTTCCTGCCTCAGTCACCTTATATGAATGAACTACCACACCCAGGTGTGATATGTTAATGCCTGTGTTTGTTGTAAAATTTCTATTTATTTGGGGCTGGAGAGATGGCTCAGCCGTTAAGAGCACAGACTGCTCTTGCTGAGTTCCAGTCCCAGTACCCACAAGGAGGATAAGAACTGTCTTTAAGGGGCTGGAGAGATAGCCTAGCGGTTAAGAGCACCGACGCTCTTGCAGAGGACCCGGGTTCGATCCCCAGCACCCACATGGCGGCTGAGAACCGTCTGAAGCTCCAATTCCAGGAGAACTCCAGTTCCAGGGGAATCCGAGACCCTCTTCTGACCTCCGCGGCGTTGCACGACACGGGTGCACAGACCTGCATGCAGACAGTACATTCATACACATAAATAAATAAATAA
>VZQC01002452.1:1849109-1863108 GCA_009823505.1 Rhizomys pruinosus
AAAAAAAAAAAAAAAAAAAGAACTGTCTTTAAGCCAGGTGTGGTGGCACACGGCTTTAATCCCAGCACTTGGGAGGCAGAGGCAGGCGGATCTCTGTGAGTTCAAGGCTACAGGGCTAGTTCCAGGCCAGCTGGGGCTACAGAGAGACCCTGTCTAAGAAAAAAAAAAAATTCATTTCATGTGTATGAGTGTTTTGCCTGCATGTATGTAAACAAAGCTGTGTTGTGCAATGCCCTCAGAGGCCAGAAAGAGGGGTGTCAGGTCCCCTGGAATTGAAGTTAAAAATGGTTATTAACGGCTATGTGGGTACTGGGAACCAAATCCAGCCCACATTTATTGTTGTTTTTGTTGTTATCGTTTTGTTTTGTTTTCGTATTTTTTAGACAGGGTCTCCCTTTAGTCCCAGCTGGCCTGGAGCTCACTCTGTAGACCAGGCAGGCCTTGAACTCACAGAGATCTGCCTGCCTCTGCCTCCCGAGTCCTGAGATTTAAGGCATGTGCCACCACGCCCGGCCCACACACATTTATTATTTTACTGAGACAAAGTCTCACTCTGTAGCCCAGGCTAGCCTTGAACTCATAGCAATTCTCCTACCTCAGCTTCCAGAGTGCTGGGATGACAGGCATGAGCCACCATGCCAGGCTTACACATGATTCATCTTAAGGTTTTGTTACAGTTCCTCACAGGGCGGGGAAGTTCTCTTTTTTCAGAAGGTGCTCATTAAGAAGATGGAATTTGTATTTGACGAAAACATTACAGAAGATATTCAATATACAAAAGTGTTCAAGTTTTTACTTCAATTTTGTCATTTGTTTGTTTTTTGGTCTTTTTGAGACAAGGTCTCCCTGTAGCACCAGCTGGCCTGGAACTCAATCTGTAGATCAGGCTGGCCTTGTACTCATAGATCCACCTGCCTCTGCCTCTGCCTGTGCTAGGATTAAAGGCATGTGCCACCACACCCCGCCCCTTTGTTGTTTTGAGACAGGCTAAGACTGGCTGAGAATTACACATGCGCAGAGCTTGTCCCTCATCGACCTAACCTGCCCTAGGCAGGTGAGATCACACAAGCAGCGTTGCAGACCTGGGCCAATCAGAAGATGAAAAGAAGGGAGTGGGAATGCAAACAGTACATAACCCCTAACCCTGCCCCCAATAAACGAGTCCGCAACAGCTCGCTCTGTCTGAGTTCACCCAATTCCCAGGGTCTGTGTTTTAACTCTGCACCTCTCACCCCCATTCCTTCTTCGGTCGGACCCCGAAATTCCCCAGCAGGCCTGGGGGATTGCCAACATTGTATCATAGCAATATTCCAACCTCAGCCTCTCAAGTGCTGGGATTATAGGCATGACCCACCAAAATCAGCTATTTTACCTTAATTTAAAGTAATTAGCAATACCCAGGAGCTGGAGAGATAGCTCAGAAGCTAAGAGCACTGGTTGTTCTCGCAGAGGACCCTGGTTCAATTCCCAGCACCCAGATGGCAGCTAACAACCATTTGTAACTCCAGTTCCAGGGGATCTGATGTCCTCTTCTGACCTTCGCAGACACTGCATGACATGGTCCACTCATACGCATAAAATAAAAATAAAATACTTTTAAAAATTAGTAACATGGCTGGGAGTAGTTGTGCATGCCTTTAATTCCAGCACTTGGGAGACAGAGGCAGGCAGATCTCTGTGAGTTCAAGGCCAGCCTCGTCTATATAGTGAGTTCCAGGACAGCTGGGGCTACAGGGAGAACCCCCCCAAAATTTGTGATATCTTTGCTTTAAATAAAAATCTTGCTTGACATCCTTCATTTGTGGATGCTGGCACCAATTATCTAGTTGTAAGTATTTCTTGTGCACGGCCCCTTGAGCTTTTGTCCAAGTAGTTGGGAGTGATGCATATTGGAAAGAACATCAATAACAACAACAGAAAAAGAACTGCATCAAAGAACTGACTGAAACAGTGAACTTCTGCTCAAAACAGTCAACTTCCACATCGAGAATTTTGAGAAAGACTGAGAAAAAGATGAAAAACATGTTTGGCAGAATGCATGAGCTCTGGTGGGGTGGGGGGGAAGGGAGGAGGACATGGGTCTAGATTTGATTAGTAACATAATCTTGTACAAAAAAAATATAAAATTAAAAAAAGAAAATAAATCTAATACAGTTAGTTATAACAAACTAAAAAATAAAATAAAATAAAAACAGAACTGAACTTCAACTCAATAGTCAGGCAACAGTTTCATACACAACCAACAAAAGAAATCTGTGCCAGGCGTGGTGGGGTTTTCCCTTCCCATGGTCACCAAATGGGGTCCAGTAAGCACCCAAGTCCTGTCTTGATCCTCCTGTACTGGTCTCCATGATACAGCCTAGGTAGTCCAACAATGGCAGTCTATACTCTGAAGAGGCTGAAACCCCAGAGGTAGCTCAGTCCACAAGCTGGATGTCTCATCAGTCCCCATCTGGTACTGAAGGTTTGGAGGATTCTTGGAGAGACATGAGTCCATATTAAAAGGTTGAAAAGCTGTTTCTCATGTCTTTGAAGGATGGCAAAAGCAGTGGCAGCCTCAGGGTAGCTGTACTTGCCAGTAAGACAGACAAAACAACTCTGCTCTCTCTCTTTTTTTTTTTTTTTTTTTTTTTTTTNTTGTAACCAAATTCTTACCTTTCCCCTTTCTAGTCTGTGCCTTCTAACTCTGTCCTATCTACTCTTGTGGAACTGGTTTGAAAACCCAAAGTTCATATTTCATCTCTGACCCTGTCTTAAGTTTAATGGGTTCTGAGGCCATGTCTTTGATAGCCTCCCCTTGTTCAGGTTAGAGATACAAATCCCCCTTCTGTCTGATTTTGCATAGTTTACGTATCTTGGCTCATATCTAGGTTTCAGACTTTGAACTTGAGCTTGTGTAAATCTGTAGGGACCTTCTTGCCCCGAAGAACTTGACACATGAAAACAGAGAGCTGAAAAGATGACTGGAAATCAGATGTGCCATGCTTGAAGGTCTAGTGCCACAGCCCATGCTAGTCAGTAGGATTAATTTTATCCTTTGAAGCAGAAGTGGGGTTTGGTGGAGGACAATAGTGTAATATATAGTATCATTCATTTACCCTTGTCCCTTGGAACACGGAATAAATGTCTGCTCTGTTCTGGATCCTATGCTAGCTGGGGATTGAAATTTGAATGAAAATCTCTGACTTTAGCCTAGAATGGGGACCTAAGGATGGGATTTGATATAGAACCCCAACAGAATTAGATGAGAACAGAACTGAGGAGGAGCCTAGGAAGTGACTTCACATTCTTCTGTCCCAGACAGCTTTGGAGTTTACAATTGAGCCTCAAACAACTCCAGCTGGAGAAAACAAGACATTGGTCTCCCTCCATAGAAGCTTGTCCTATTTCGTACTTCTAGAACTTCTGGGTGGCATTTAAGCTCTTGGGGAGTCTCACAGGTGGGCTCACCTAGGCTTCTGGTAATAATTCTTCTCCCATTAGAGCTGGTGTTTGGAGGTGGCTGGTGCTTTGAATGATTGCCATTTGATTTATGGAACTATATGGGGTTCATAGAGGTAAACAACTTACACTATAGACAGGAGTTTGAGGATTGGTGCAATACTGAGGCCCCGAGACAGCAGAGGCCTGTGTGTATGTAGGTCTCACTCCCTGATACGCTGATGCTGTTTTATGAATGCCTTTTCTCACTTGTTGCTCTGCAATTTTTAGTTGGTTTTCCTAACCATACCATCCAAACCTGCTACCTACTAAGCATGGATTCCATGTAGAAGGAAAGTGATAAAGGAAGGGGTGACTGTGTCTCTCCTATGGGAGGTGAAGCCTGTATTTGACATGCACACGATCATCTATGCCTAGATTCCTCTGGCCATGATTTACTCCCAGGATCCCATTAAAGGCTACTTGTCAAGGCAAAGGCGATGGATACTTTAATCCTAAGGGATCATTTCCTTTAGCCATGTGCATGACTGTTTGCTTGATGTACACAGCGAGAGGTTGTCCCACTTTCAGCACTGTCCCTCTTGGTTCTAAGCATCTCTCTTCAAGCCTACCTTTATCAATACACTTTTGGATGGCAGTTGGGTGGTTATGTGTGTGTCTATGAGCCTTTCACCAAACAGAGACAATCTGTATCTATTATATGCCAAGCCCAGCACAAAGTAGATACTCAAAACACAGGATACTTGGCTTAGTAAGTGGTTGATGAATGAATGAGTGAATGAATGAATGCCATCTTTCAGGAAAACAAAAATGTTATACAATTCCTTCAGGGAAACAGACATTCAGCTAATCTCCCCTTTTTACTGTAAAAGCCGGGCTTTTCCTTTTTCTTTTCTCTATTTTTTTCTGTATTTTGGGGGACTAATTTAAAAACAATCTATTCTTATTTCTATATGATTTACTGAGGTCACTAACCACGCAGACGAACCGTCCCCAATCAAGCCCTGGACATTTCCATTTACAAAGGCCACTGAATTTCATCTTCAGCTTCCTCTAAGCCTTTACTGTACTTTTCTGTGGATAGGAACTGGGCAGTATTTTCTGACTTGGTTTTACCAAGTGGAAATAACATCCCTTCCCACCCCCTGCCACATCAAAGGGGCCCTGGGAGCAGGGAGGAGTGTTATTGTGGCTTCTCACTTCAGGAAGCAAGTATAATGATGCTATTCATGCCATTAACTGCAAAAAACTATCATTAAGTCTTTGAATGTCTTATAATCATGGGGAAGGGAACTAATACTTTGGAGCTGCAGATATGCCAGGCACTTTGCAACCACTGTCTCTTTTAATCTTCTCAGTGTACTATGAGAACGGTAACTTGAATCTCTATATTGAGGATTGAGATCATCTCAAAGAGATTAAAAAAAATGTGCTCAGAGAAGTGTGGGTGCTGGGGTTGAAACTAGGACCAGGCTGTCCCAAAGCCTGCTTCCTTTCCACCACGTCAAGGGCCTCTACCTTATATGCTAGAGAACTTGATAGCACTCACAGTGCCTTCGAAAATCTATCTTCATTGGCCTCAACAATGATCTTGCGAGCATGGGGACAGGGATTTTGCTTGTGATTTTGCAGATGATGAACAGAGTTTCATACCTATTAATTAGCTGACCTGTGTATATCACAGAGCTATTAAATAACTGCAGAACCAGGTCTCTCTGTTGTATTCTTTTAATCAAATTAAGACCCCCCTTTCCCTCATCCATGTCTCCTCAAAGCATCCCCCCCCCTCCCCGACTGGATTTGCTGCATTCTATCATGTATGTTAAATCCTTTTGGGTCAAGCATTTGTTACCCAGATGTACCTTGGTGCAGTTCATCCACTGGACTCTCGTCAAGTCTACCTAGAGTCACGCCCTTAAAGATACACTATCTCTCACCTCACAGTAATCATTTACCAATAATTATTGACCTAAAGTTGGGCCTATTGTCCATTTACCCAGTTCTATACTGGGTTTTTGTCTGATTGAGTTAGCATGGGTTTTGTGCATGCTGTCACTGTTGCAAGTTCACATATGAGCAAGTTCCCAGAGGCCTGAAAGCCTCTGTTTCTTATGTTCATACACAAAACCCTGGCTTCTTAGAATCTTTCTGCCCCCTCTTATGCAATAATCCCCCCCCCAAGTCATGGGTAGGTGAGGTTTAATATAGTAGCCCTATCTAGGGCTACTATATTAAACTGGAGTTTAATATAGTATTATTTTATCTGATATATATCTTATATATTTATTACTTATATACTCTGGAGTCTCTTATTCTATACAGCTTAGCTGGTCGAGGCCTTCTGTGTGTGTTGCACTGTGTTTTATGAGGAATTTTTGCTGGTGAGAGTTGAGGGAGGTATTAGTATGTTCCCTAGCCCCTGTTTCTCTATGTTCAATGAGCCCTAAGCGTAGAAGTGCCACTGTAGATGTGTCATTTGGACGTAGCAATCTCTCAGAATATATTCCTGTGTGTGACTAGTGTGGAAACTCTGTATACGCCTGCCTCAGTTGCAAAAAAAAGAAGCTTCTTTAATGCGTGGTATATTGGTATGCCTAATGGGAAATCTAAGGATCCATATTTAGCATTTTGTAAGAAATTTAATGTGTTTAGAGATATGACTGACATAGGGTTTTCTTCAGAGTCTAGGACCTCTGTAGCTGTGTGTATTTTGGTTATATTTACAGTGTCACACATCTCCTATTGAGTGGGCTTTAAATCCATTAAGATAGGATATTGATTCCCCCTAGGATAACAGTACTTACCACTGGCACCAATAGAGTTGTTTTGTGGTTGCCAGTTTTGTGGTCCTTCTAGACTTTCAGAGCTGGGTTGGACCATTGATTGGTTTTTCTTTCTTAGGAGCTTGTGTAGAATCCTCTAGAACACTTTGAGGGCTGGTCTTCAGGGAGAAGGCTTCCAGGTCCGTTCCAAGCTCCATTGCTCTTACGTCCTGTTTTATCACTTTTTTTTTTTTTTTTGTCTTTTCGAGACCGGTCTCCCTGCGGCCCCAGTTGTCCTGGATAACTCACTCTGTAGACCAGGGCTGGCTTTGAACTCACAAAGATCCGCCTGCCTCTGCCCCCAAGTGCTAGGATAAAGGCGTGCGCCACTACATCTGGCTATACCCAAGCCTTTTCTTTTTTTTTTTTTTTTTTGAGACAGGGCTCCCGTAGCCCCAGCTGTCCTGGAAACTCACTCTGTAGACCAAGCTGGCCTGAATTCACAAAGCATCTGCCGCTTCTGCCTCCCAATGTTAGAGATTAAAGGGCGTGTGCCACCATGCCTGGCAGACCTTTGTCTAAAATATTACACAGTAGTAAAATGTATGCAGGCTGTGTTGTAAATTACCCTTTCTGGTTGCTTAATGACCATATTTAATGGTCTTGGTCAAGGGTCTTTTTTTTTTAATTTTTTTTTAGTTTTTTTTTTTTTTTTTTTCCGTATGTGGTATGAATGTATGTCTGCATTCAAGTTTGTGCACCCGTGTCGTGCACTGCCTCGGAGGGCAGAAGAGGGTGTCGGTTCCCCTGGAACTGGAGTTCTCCTGGATTGGAGTTAGACGGTTCTCAGCCGCCATGTGGGTTGCTGGATCGAACCCGGTCCTCTGTAAGAGCGGGTCGGCGCTCTTAACCGCTAGGCTTATTCTCTTCCAGCCCCGGTCAGAGGTCTTAATTGATAACTTTGTTCCTTTCCCTCAGGGGTCAACTAAGTCCCCAGGGACTATGCAGGGGGCCATCTCTTGGAAATGTCCTGCAAATGTTAAGTCACCAGTCTTCCTGTTACCAGGGAGGTCTTGGAGATCCACTAATGGGACTTCCTTCCAGTGTCCAGTCCATATAAGAGGGAAAGTCTGCTCATGCTATAAAAAGAGGAAGCCTGGTCCTATGCAAGACATGACTTTGTCCTCAAATGGATGGAAACTGGTGAGAAAAATCAAAAGGAAGGCCAGGCAATGGTGGTGCATGCCTTTATCCTAGCACTTTGGGAGGCGCAGAGGCAGGCGGATCTCTTTGAGTTCAACCGCTATCCAGGCCTGGTCCTACAGAGCGAGTTTCAGGAAACGCAGATTCGGAGCATTAAAAAAAAAAAAAAGAAAAAAAAAAAAAAAAAAAAGCCAAAAGGACACCAAAAAAAAACGCCTCCCCCAAAAAAACCCTGAGTGACACCTGGAGGAACAGATCTCAACTGACCTTGGTGAAAAAACAAAAACCTTTGGTTAATCTAGGCTAAACTGTTGTGCTTAAACAATCCAAAGGAAATTATAAAGCAGAATATAAATAGTAAGTCCTGAGAAATTGTATCTATCGGTAAAAACTTAGATCTTAGTAAAAAGTACAAAAAGTAAAAAAAAAAAAAAAAAAAAAAAAAAGGGAACAGTTGTTTTGCCTGTCTTACTGGCAAGTGCAGCTACCCTGTGGCTGCCACTGCTTTTGCCATCCTTCGAAGAGACATGAGAAGACACAGCTTTTCAACCTTCCAATATGGACTGAAGACACATGTCTCTCTAAGAATCCTCCAAACCTTCAGTGCCAGATGGGGACTGCTGAGACATCCAGCTTGTGGACTGAGCTACTACTGGGGTTTCAGCCTCTTCAGAGTATAGACTGACATTGTTGGACTACCTAGGCCGTATCATGGAGACCAGTACAGGAAGATCAAGAGAGGACACGGGTGCTTACTGGTCCCCATTTGGTGACCATGGGAAGGGAAAACCACAGTGTGGAGCACAAGGGCAGAAGTGATGGTGGTTTGGGCTTGCCAAGGAAGAGCCTTCAAACATGACATCTTTCAGCCTAATAAAGAAAAAAAAATCATTAAGCTGAAGATGCTAAAACCTATGATATATGTGGCATGCATATGTGCATATTCTGGAGTGATGCATACTGGAAGGAATAACAACAACAACAACAAAAGACTGGGAACAGTAAACTTATGCATGGAGAATTTTGAAAGAGACTGAGAAAAAAATGAAAAACATGTTTGACAGGATACATGATCCCTGGTGGGGTGGGATACAGGGAGAGAGGCACAGGTCTAGAGTTGATTTGAAATTTTGTATGAAATGTCCAAAGCTTCAATAAAAATTGGCTTTGGAAAAAAAAAATCTTGCTTGAGCCGGGTGTGATTGTGCATGCCTTTAATCCCAGCACTTGAGACAGAGGCAGGTGGATCTCTGGGGGTTCAAGGCCAGCCTGGTCTACATAGCAAGTTCCAGGCCTGTTGGGGATACAGGGAGACCCTGTCTCGAAAAGACAAAAAAAAAAAAATTCTTGCTTGAAGAAAGATGGAGTATACAGAAGACACTCAAATATTTGTTAAATTAATAAGCAGGGGCTGGAGAGATGGCCTAGTGGCTAAGAGCGCCAACCGCTCTTACAGAGGACCCGGGTTCGATCCCCAGCACCCACATGGCGGCCGAGAACTGTCTGGGACTCCAATTCCAGGAGAAATCCAGTTCCAGGGGAATCTGACACCCTTTTCTGACGTCTGCGGCATTGCATGACACGGGTGCACAAACCTGCATGCAGACAGTATATTCATACACATAAAGAAATTTAAAAAAACTAATAAAAAATTAATTATTTAATTAATAAGCAAACTGGAAAAGATGAGAAAGTAGGCAAGGAAACCAGCTGTTCAGGTTGTTATTATTATAACCATTAAAAGTGCCATTTAAAATTGTTTATAGAGCTAAGGGTGTATGTAGCTCAGTGGTAAAGCACTTGCCAAGAAGAAACAAGGCTCTGAGATGGATCTCAAGTACTTAAAAAAAAAGTAGGGGCTGGAGAGATGGCTCAGTGGTTATGGGCACCGAATGCTCTTGCAGAGGACCTGGGTTTGATTCCCAGCACCCACATGGTGGCTAAGAAACATCTTTAAGCTAGTTGTGGTGGTGCATGCCTTTAATCCTACCATTTGGGTGGCAGAGGCAGGTAGACCTCTGTGAGTTCAAGGCCAGGTGGGGCTACAGGGAAGGGAAACCCTATCTCAAAGAAAAAAAAAAAATAGACAGGGTTACATAGGCAAATAATGAGAAAAAATAGAGAAAAGGAGAAAAATGTATATACAGAATTATCTAATTATGTAAATATATACATGAAAAAGAAACTAAAATGTTAGTGGTGATTATATCTCAGAATTACAAGTGACAGTTCCATCTAGATTTCTTTTGTACGCTTTCAACATTTCACATTAATATTAACTTTTTTCTTATTAGAAAAGCATTTATTTAAAGGTCACTATAATAGCCCAGGCAGGAAATGACAAGGCCTGAAATAGAAGAGCAGAGGGAACAACTATAAAAAGGTGGAACGAAAGGAAAAACAACTGTAGGCGTGTCTGATCTGAGCTTAGGTATGTGTGAGCTAACATTTCCAGCCAGCCTGTCCCACTGGCATAAGCGAGGGTCACAGGACCTCTCTGCCTACAGAGAGGAAATGGGATGACTCAATGACAGAAAGGTTTTGGATTGGCCCCTGGGAGGTGATGCCACGCTGCCTATATAGTATTTGGAATTGCACCCTGTCATGTGTCCTGGTACGTGCTTTCTCCATGGCCTGTCCCCTGTGGAACTGATCATTTACTATAACAACTTTAGTAGCCAATTAAAGCAGAGTCAAGAGCAACTCCTAGGTTTTAAACAGGGGCACGTGAGGAGATAGATGAGAGCAACAGTTACAGAAACAGCAGAGGGCTTTGAAAAACAGAGATTAATTTAACTTTTATTATGTATGTACTGAACCAAGTGCCTGGTCAACCACCAGATAAAGATGTCCAGTGTAGGAAAATCAGAGTCTAGCCTTCAAGAGGGAGAGCTGGATGAGAAGCAAAAAAAGTTTAGGAATTCACATATCATGGCAATTTAAAACACATGAAAGTAGCAGTAAATGCCTGTAATAATCAGCACTTGGGAGGCAAGGTGGCAAGTGCCTGGACTATGAACCAAGACTCCACCCCACAAACTAACAAAGAACAAAATATAAAAGTACACAATGGGGGCTGGAGAGATGGCTCAGCGGTTAAGAGCACCGACTGCTTTTGCAGAGGACCTGGGTTCAATTCCCAGCACCCACATGGCTGCTAAGAACCGTCTTTAACTCCAGTTCCAGGGGAATCTGACGCCCTCTTCTGACCTCTGTGGCATTGCACGACATGGGTGCACCAACCTACATGCAGACGGTATACTCATACACATTAAAAAAAAAAAAAGTACATAGTAGTGGGCAGGGGAGGAATGTGTTCAATATACACATTGAAAATGCTCATGTGTAACAAGTACAATGAATATATAACAATGAAAATTTTTTGAAAGGAAAAAAAAAATTGACTGAAAAATAAGAAAATTTAAATATTAAGCCAAGTGTGGTGGCACATGCCTTTAATTCCAGCACCCAGGAGGCAGAGGCAGAGGCAGAGGCAGAGGCAGGTAGACTCTGTGAGTTCAAGGCCAGCATGGTATACATATAGAGTTCCAGCCAGCTGGTGCTGCAAGAGACCCTGTCTCAAAAAGACTGAAAAAAAAAAAAAAGTATGTAGTAAGATCATGTTAAAATTTTATTCCTAACTGGCTGTGGTGGCACAAACCTTTAATCCCAACACTTGGGAGGCTGAGGCAGGCAGATCTCTGTGAGTTCAAGGCCAGCCTGATCCACACAGTGAGTTCCAGGACAGCTGGAGCTATAGGGAGACCCTGTCTTAAAAAGAGCAAAAAAAAAAAAAAAAAAAAAAACCAAAAACAAACGAAAAAAAACTTCTATATTACTATTATTATTATTATTTGTTGGTGAAGACTAAATCAGGGCCTTCCTCATGCCACAGAAGCATTTCCTTTTTTTTTTTTAAAAAGACATTTTTTTATTAATTTTATTTATTTCTGTATGTGTATGAATGTACTGTCTGCATGCAAGTCTGTGCACCCGTGTCCTGCAGTGCCGCGGAGGTCAGAAGAGGGTCTCGGATTCCCCTGGAGCTGGAGTTCTCCTGGAATTGGAGTTCCCAATGGCTCTCGGCCGCCATTTGGGTGCTGGGGATCGAACCTGGGTCCTCTGCAAGAGCAGTCAGCGCTCTTAACCGCCAGGCCATCTCTCCAGCCCAGAAGCATTTCCTACTGAAGTACACTCCTAGTTTATAAAGCAATGAAGCTGTTAGAAAATAGAAAACTTCTCCAACTCCTGGATGCTGAGATCACAAGTATGCCTACGCTAAATTTGTTTTTCATACAATGATGGAGACTAAAACCAGGGTATCATGTATACTAAGCATATATTCCATGAACTGAGCTATCTCTTCAGGCCATTTTTTAAAATATTTTATTTATTTTTATGCGTATGAATGTACTGTTTGCATGTAGGTTTGCGCACCCGTGTCGTGCAATGCTGCGGAGGTCAGAGAGGGTGTTGGATTCCCCTGGAACTGGAGTTCTCCTGGAATTGGAGTTACAGACGGTTCTCAGCCGTCTTCAGGCCATTTTTTAAAATTTTAAATTAGCGGGGCATGGTGGCACATGCCTTTAATCCCAGCACTCAGGAGGCGGAGGCTGGCAGATCTCTGTGCTTTCAAGGCCAGCCTGGTCTACATAGCGAGTTCCAGGACAGCTGGGGCTACAGGGAGACCCTGTCTCAAAAAGACCAAAAAAAAATTTTTTTTTAATTAAAAGAAAATTAAGGGTTTATTTTCATTTTATGTGGGTGAGTGTTTTTAGGCAAAAATATGCAAGTATGTGCACTTGTACCATGCAATACCCATGGAGGCCAGAAGAGCCTGGAACTGGAATTCCAGATGGGTGTTAGCCACCACATGGGTGCTGCCAGTGAGTGCTCTTAACTGCTGAGCCATCTCTCCAGGCCCCAGTTGCTGTTTTGTTTTTGTTTTTGTTTTTGTTTTTACTTTTGTATGTGTATGAATGTACTGTCTGCATGCAGGTCTGTGCACCTGTGTCATGCAATGCCGCAGAGGTCAGAAGAGGGTGTCGGATTCCCCTGGAACTGGAGTTCTCCTGGAATTGGAGTTACAGATGGTTCTTAGCCACCATGTGGGTGCTGGGTATCGAACCCGGGTCCTCTGCAAGAGTAGTTGGTGCTCTTAACTGCTAGGCCATCTCTCCAGGCCCCAGTTGCTGTTTCATACTATAGCCAGGCTGGCCCAGAGCTATGTGGCCCAGGCTAGCCTCTAACTCATAGCGATCCTCTTGCTTCAGCCTCCCAAAAGCTGATTATAGATGTGTGCCACCATATTCTGCTCATTTTTAGTTTTTCTAATCAACATGTTAAAAATTGTACACTTTAGGTCTAGAGATATGGCTTACTGTATAAAGGCACTAGCTGCCAAGTTTGACAACCAAAGTTCAATTACCGGGACCCATATGGTAGAAAGAAGAACTGACTCCCACAGGTAATTCTCTGATCCCCCACATGTATGCCATAGCACATACATGTCCCACACACAAAGTAAAATGTGATAAATGTTGCTTTATATTTAAGGTGGAGAATCTTCTGAGAGTGACAGGTATATTTATGTGATGGTTTGGTGAAATTAGCAAATTCATCAAATTCTCTACTTTAAAAGTATACTGCTTTTACATATCAGTCACACTTCAATAAAATGATCAAGAAAACATACTATCTATAAGAAAACATACTATTAGATTCTAGATAATGTGAATGCTTCTATTTGATTTTTATTTGTATTATGACCTGAGAAGTCCCAAAACAAATTCCAAAATAAGACAGAACTATGATTCAATTAAATAACCACATAGTAATTTTTCCAAAAAATTAGCAATTAAATTGTTTTAAAATCATTAAGACTCTGACTACAGGGCTGGAGAGATGGCCTAGCGGTTAAGAGCGCCAACTGCTCTTGCAGAGGACCTGGGTTCGATCCCCAGCACCCACATGGTGGCTGAGAACCGTCTTTAACTCCAGTTCCAGGGGAATCTGACGCCCTCTTCTGACCTCTGCGGCATTGCACAACATGGGTGCACAGACCTACATGCAGACAGTACATTCGTACACATAATAATAAAATAAATTTAAAAAATTAAAAAAAAAAAAAAAGACTCTGACTACAAAGATAGGGATGAAAGATGGTGGGAAAAAGTTCAGTACTGTTTGGTCTACTTTAAGAAATGATATTTAGCCGGGCGTGGTGGTGCACGCCTTTAATCCTAGCACTTGGGAGGCGGAGGCAGAGGCAGGCGGATCTTTGTGAGTTCAAGGCCAGCTGGGGCTACAGGAAGACCCAGTCTCAAAAAGACCAAAACAAAACAAAACAAAACAACAACAACAAAAAGAAATGATATTTAAAGGTCAACAGGAAATATGAAAATAATTAGTGATGCTTCTGTACTAGCACTGGAAACATGATGCAAAAAAAATTGTTTTGTGGAGACACTATACAACCTAATAAACAAATCCATTTTAGGATGAGCATATTAAAATGAGGAATGAGCTGGGCGTGGTGGCGCACGCCTTAATCCTAGCACTTGGGAGGCAGAGGCAGGCGGATCTTTGTGAGT